>VDFB02109374.1:0-103492 GCA_007258455.2 Sequoia sempervirens
TTTTGTTTCTTAATTCATAACATTTTTTGTTATATAGTATTATTTCCCCTTTCAATAATGTGACATCATGTTTTGTCACCATTTAGGTGATTTAAGAATGTTCATCTTTAGGAGATTTAGGAATAGTATGACTCTATTGCCCAACTGATAAAGCACCGGTCTGCTATAAGACTAAAGATTTCATAGTTACCCTATGTTGCAAGTACATGCCATGGTCCCAAAATGAACCCAACTGTTGTACTCGTACCAAAACAAAAATTGTATTCGGTCAACTTTCAAAGTTGTTTTAACTGCAAAACCTTTGGGACTTCTCTTGTCTGTTGTGTCTCGTCATCCTTTGGGTCTTCATAAGATCATGGAATTGAGCATCCTGACAGAAGGAATGTATTTTCAAAGAGAACTTTGGTTGCAGGGGGTGTACATGGAGAATTTCAACCCACCTTAGCGTCAAGGTCAAATTCAAAACAATTCATAGATGTGTACTTGGGAAGTCGTGGCACACCACATCAAAGAACAATCTAAGTTGGAATTTGAAAACTTTCATAGTACAAAGACATGTGTCAAGGATTAAAGGCTCACAACAATGAAGGCTATGAAAGTTCAAAATTCATCTTCAATGATCAAGTGCATGTGGAAGAATCTGAACACAACTCAAAGTGAATGATTAAAAATTTCAAAATTTTGACAATGTATAGGCACACGTCTCAAGTAAAGCGTGCCCTTGAAGACAAGTTGTAAAATTTCAAAAAAATTAAAGGTTAATGTATAAGCGCACACAAATAGGGATAAGTCATACAAAGAAGCATTGTTGTTTAAAAAACAAAGTTTATTGCATAGGCACGCATCTATGTTTGCGTGCACCACACTAAAAAACTAAAAACTTAAAAAAAAAAATCATTTGTGCCTAGGTATGTGATGAGAAACATCAACACACCTATACAAAGCAAACATGATTTGTTTTTTTTTTTTTTCAAATGGCATTTGGACCAACACACAAGTGTGTGTCAAGGAGGAGATGTGCACTTCAATGGAGAAGATAATTTTTTTAAAAATTGTCTAATGTTCAAACACACCCTTGCTAGTAGGATGCACCTATACAAAGGACAAAAGTATGAACAAGTGCATGAGAAAATGTGAGGCATGCCTCAATTAGAGGAGAAAATTCACACTTTATAAGGAGGGCAATACATAGGCATATGTGGTAAAATATGAATGTGTCTATCTTAAGGAAATTAGGAGGAGACATGATCACATTCCAATCTATAGGTGCACACTAGATGCAAGGGTGCACCCTAGGTCCTTAATAAAGAAAAAATTCAAAACAAGTCCAAACACAAGAAAAGTTCAATTCACATCATAGTTTACAACCCCCATTGTTAGGTGTGTGCTTGCATAGAGGGATGCACCTATGTAGAGCAAATCAAAAGTGCAAGTTCAAATTCCATTTTTTAGAGTATTGGCGCATGTGTAAAGCAAAAGTGCATGTCTATCAAAAAGATTCAAAATGTCAAAGTAGATTTTCAAGGTTTTTGAGAGGGTTAGCCATGATTAAAGCAAAAACTACAAAACTATCAAAGTCATCTAGAGCCACCTATTCAAAAGTCTATTTTTTGACTGTGCTATTTCTAGACATAACCCTTTTCAAAGAAAAGAGCATATTTTGGAATTTTCCATTTTTAGCTAAAGCTATTTAAAGCCTGTGCTATTTTTAATTGCGTCCATATTTAGCCAAGAAGATGATGCTATTTTTGTTGGATTATTGTCATTGATGTCAAAGGGAAAAGATCAAAAGAG
Organism: Sequoia sempervirens; assembly: GCA_007258455.2. Taxonomy (NCBI): domain Eukaryota; kingdom Viridiplantae; phylum Streptophyta; class Pinopsida; order Cupressales; family Cupressaceae; genus Sequoia; species Sequoia sempervirens. Next base: position 1,795 of record VDFB02109374.1, read on the forward strand.
CATGATAGCAAATATCTCAAAAGTGATGTGGAACACTATAAGAGACCTGGTGTCTCTCAACCCCCAACTGATGCCAATTAATGAAAGGGGTTTTTTGTTTTGCTGGTTTTTTTTAATGTTTTGTATTTTTTTTCTGATTTTTGCAATATAAAGTCTTGTGCGATTTTTGCATAACACAATTCTAAAATATGTAATAAATTCAAGAATGCGAATCTGGAGTAAATCAACTTCTAACCTAATAGCAAATGATTTTATTGTATCGGAAGAATGATTACATAGCTGAAATAACAACATGCAAATAAAAAAGGAAAGCTATTTTTATTCAAGCAACCTGAATAAGCTTGCAGCCGCCTGAAGAAAGCAAATAATTGTACAGCCAGCTTGAAGATCTTATTTCTCCCTCAAAAATTCGCTAGATTCAAACTCCTCTAGCCAAGGCGTCACCTCTAGAACAGATTGCAGACTGAAAGGAGAGGCGTTTGGCTTCTTGTGCAAAAAGACGTCCTTGCTGCTAGGAAAATGGTACGGTCTAGCAGCAGCAATAAATGCTAAGTACGGCTGAAGGAAAAGAGTGCCAGAAACAACCAAAATGGATCCTCAATCAATATGTACTCTTCTGTAATAAATCGACTCAAACCCCAATGTAAATCTTTCACTTTCAGCACAATTATGACTCCTGTATGAAGTCACTCTATTCAGCAATCCTCAGTTGATCTTTCACAACCTCCGTATGCTTGATTCTAAAAAGGGAACGTTCTCCAAAATCTGATTTGCAGAAACCCATGTTTCTCAAAACCCCAAATGTTCTAGAGAGAAGAAAACAAATTTCAATAATCAACAATAATGACTTCTATTTGTCCTTTGAGAAATAAATACTCTCTTCAATAAGTTCGACCCTCTCAAAAAAGCAATTAAATAAACATTAAATGATATTAAATTCGCCCCTTTTGACTTAGGCTATTTAATTAATAAATGGCGTCCTTTCATAAATGAGTAATAAATACTCATTTAATAATAATATCGCTCCTTTATTATAAAGTCATAAAATACTTTATAATAGGCCATTTAATTAATTTAATATTTCCCTTAAGTGACTTTATAATATAAAGTCATAATAATAATAATCATTTAATTATCATTAAATGCTTCAATATTCTCCGTTTGCTCAACAAACTGCCAAACTGGGTCGGAACTAAGATAGCCAAATGAGCCAAGTGCCCTGCCAGGAAAGGTAACCCCCGATTGCCTGATTTACTATAAATAGTAACTACTGAATAATACTCTATAAGAAACTGCAAAGGCCCAAACCTGAATCAACTGATGGAGTAATGTCCCACAACTCCGAGTAACTGCCAAAAAGGACCCTCTATCCCCATCTATCAGCCTACGAGGGTCAAAATAGTAGGCTCACTCCTCAATAAACAATATCAAGCAAAAAGGGGGACATTATAATCCACCCTCCTTGAAATTGCTTGTCCCCAAGCAATCTCCGCAACAAAGACACACCACACCACCTGGATCCCAAGGGTAGTGTTGGGTAATGTCCCTGCTAGCTACAACTAACTCCTGCAACTCCCACAACTGATCATCTGAAATTACGTGCCATCTCCTGTCAACCTCAGCGCTGTCTGTCATAGGACCAAGAAACTCATGAGGAAGCAAGTCAAATTGCAAGCAACACTTGCCCCCTAAAACTGCACGCGATATACTGTCATCCAACATATCTAACACGTGCATACCAAAACTGTGCACCTAAAACAAATCGTGTACATGTGGGTCAAACATGAAGCTATATGCACTTTGCACCATGTACACATTGTGAAACTCCTCCGTGAGCTGAGTCTAAAATCTCAGTGCACAGGTAGGATCCCAAACACTATCATTACTCATCTCAAGACTAGGGTCAAGAGAGTGGGATCCAAAACTATGCCCAATCTACACAAAATCCTCCTCTACCTTCTCACTCTTCCCACTAACGATAGAGATAGAGCGTAGGCTCCCATCTGTAATCCCCCTCAACACATATTTCTTGCCCTGTATCTCAAATCTCATCTCCATTTTAGGCAAGTTGAAGGTGAACACACTAATGTCCTTAAGCCATCTCATACCCAACACTAAATCCATCCCACCCAAGTTGACCACATAAAAATCTGCCTGCAACTCATAATCATTCAGCATGAGGGTGAGATTACAAATTCGTCAAGTGCAAGTGAGGGTATATCCATCCACCACCCAAACTCCGAATCCAACGAAGTCTTCTACCCGGAGTCTACATCTACTGACAAAACTCTCATCAATAAAATTGTGTGTGGCTCCGGTGTCGAGCATGGCAATACATCGTTGTCCATCCACTAATCCCCTGAACCTGAATGAATCATCCCGTACACTAGCAGATAATACCAACAGGGACAAATTGGCATCGGGCCCAAACTCCATAGAGGCATCCCCAGCCTTCGTATGCTCTGAAACAGCCTACTGGTCTGAATCCTCAGACTCAACATCTCCATAATAAACCCACATGGCGGAGTTGGCCCTCCCCTTTGGCCTCAAAGGACAATCATGTTCCTTGCTGTAGGGTTCCTTGCACCAAAAACATAGTTGTTTTCTTCTCAATTCATCAATTATTGTTGTTGTTTTCCTTTTTGGTTCTGCAACTAGTGTATGACTCTCCTCAACAGGCAAGGTGTTTGTTTTAGGTTGAAATTGTTTCTTTGAAGCGACAAGCTCCATACTCCTTGCCTTCCGCATAGCCTCCTGGAGAGTAGGGGGGTCAAATGCCTTGACCCAACCTCTCATAGGCTCATATAACCCCTCAATAAACAAGATGACAAGTCTCCTCTCCGATATGCCTGTCACCATAACTGATATCTTTTGGAATTCACTGATGTAGGTATCCAGACTGTCTATCTGCCTGAGCTAAGCTAGCTCCCTGGAGTAAAGTTCCAAATCCTTCTTGTCAAAACGCACTATGAGCCTGCTCGTGAACTCCTGATAAGTGGTAACCATGTGATGACCCAATGTATACATGTCGTGATGCCACCAGTCATGCGCCAAACCATCAATATGCAGTGTAGCAAACTTAATGGCCTCGTCCTCCTGCATGGGTCTCAGAGATAAGTAATTGTCTAGCTTTTGAACCCAAGACCTCATTGAACTCTTATTCGAGCCATCAAAATAGGGCAAGATGATCTTGCTCACTGCAATGTCCCTATTCCAGAGGCCCGTAGGCTCATTGAGGTAAATTTAGGGTTTCCTTGCTTGGAGGTTTGAGGCATTTCTGGGTGTTTACTATTTATAGTAAATACTATTTTTGGAAGTGGTCCTGTTGCCAGTGCTTCAGTATGTTTCTATTCTTGTTGGAGCAGTTGGTATTTTTGGTGCAGCTTTCAAAATGCAGTATTCGTTGGCATTTTTTAATACAAGGCAATTAATGTTTTGCTTCATTGTTGACCCCTTGGCCTAGCGATATAATTTTAAGTTGTGTTTAAAAGAGGGGCCTGGAGAGGGACGCCTTCATAAAGGTGTTTTTAATATTTTCATTAAAGTATTTTGTTGCCTTGAAGTGGGACGCCACCCCTGAGGGGATTTTGATAATTTTGATAATTTGAAAATTGTAAAGTGGCTTTTGGTGTTCTTGGTTGGGAAATTGAAGAGACATCTCTTTTTCTATAAAAGAGAGTTCAGCTCCAGCATTTGGTATCCATTAATTTATGATATTGTTATGCTGTCGAAATGACATTGTGAATATTTTTTCGAGGGATGCTTACCTCCTAGATTTCAACCAATTTCGTGTTTGCAAGACAACACCTAGTTGGTCTTATTGTTGCTTCTCATTCAAACTATCAAATAGAATTCAATTGTTGATGAATTTTGGAGTTTCTATCAGTTTTGGTGTTGCTGGTTTCTCTACAGCTGAAAGTGGTTTTTGTTCACAGCTCTTTGATCAGATTGAATATGGTTTTGGGCATTGTTGCTAAATGATTGTTCACTATGGGCGACCCTTTCCACCAAGTTTGAGATTTTATTATCAAGAATTTGATTTTTAAAAGAAAATCGCCCCTCCCAGCTTGGCCGTACTTTTCAAGGAAGCATTGAAATTCGTGCAAAATGATTGATGGTATTTTGAAATTGTTTCTCTATTGCAATTTGGGTGCCAACCTCCTAGGAAGCTGTGATGTCCCCTTCCTAGTCAGCGCAGCTGGACTTGAGGTTAGCCTATCATTCTGATCCTCGTAGGCTGACAGTTGTGTGTAGAGGATCATTTGAGGCAGTTACCTGGGGTTCAGGAGCATCATTCTTTCAATTGTTTTAGGTTGGGCCTTCGCAGAATCTTTCAGAGAGGTTTTTCAGATACTTGCTATTTTTAGTAAGTCAGGCAGGCGGAAGCTGCTATTTTGGGCAGGGCACCTGGTTTAGCTGATTAGCTCAGAATCGACCCAGTTCATCAGTTTGATGGTCAGATGGAAAAATAACAGGAGCATTTAATGATTATTAAATAATTGATATTTTGACTTTATGATATAAAGTCACTTTATTAATATATTTAAATATTAATAATTAATGGCATATTATAAAGTAGTTTTAATACTTTATAATAAAGTGAAATGTTTATTATAATGAATAATTATTTATTCGTTAAAGATGGACGCCATTTAATTAATATTTTTCCTAAGTTGAGAAAAGGCGTATTTAATCATTTTATTTAAATGATTATTAAAAGAGCTTGGGTCGAATTTTTGAAAGAGGGTTATATATTCACTGCCAAGACAAATCGAACTCTTATGTTATGATTATTCAATTTGTCTTATTTTGCTCTGAGCATTGGAGTTTGCAAAACCTAGGGTTTCAGCAGACAGTTGATTTTGGAGAACGTTCCCTCTTCAAGATCTGGCATACTGAGAATGTGAAATACTAGTTGAAGATTGTCGTACTTGGTGACTTCATACAGAGGTTGCAGTTGAGCTTACTGGATCGATTTCAGGCAGGGTTTACAGAGATTACTCATCAGTTGATTGGGGCAACCTTCGGAGATCATTTCACAGGGATCTGGCACTCCATTCAAAAAGGCCGTACCACATTTAATGCTGCTGCTGGGCCATACTGTACTGTACCAGCAAGAGCCGTACTTCATCTCTAGAGGAATTCGCTTTGCTTTTTCATCTTCTGTCTCTGGCAAAGTTGGTGCCTAGGGTTTCTGGAGTTTTCTCATTGTTCTGAGCTTGGAGATCTGTGTTCTGGAGTTGGCTGTACTTATTCCTTCCATTCCTTCAAGCGGCTGCAACAGTAATCAGGTTCCTCTTAAAATATCATTTATTAATCCTTCTGTGATTGGGATCGCTTTGTAGTTGTTCTAAAACGAGAATAAAATCATCTATTATTGATCTGGAAGTTATTTGGAGCATTGTTGTTTGTTTATGAATTTATTTGCATTTATTTATCAAAATCGCACGTTCTTTCCAAACATTCAAAATCCTCAAAAAAAGTCAAAAATTGCAAAAACACAAAAAAAACGCAGTTACAGTTCAGAAACTGGATTGAGAGACACCTGGTCTCTTACAGAAGCATTTGCATTTTATTTCAGCCATTTCGGAGGTATATTTGGAGAGTTATGAACATTTCATTATTTCTCAGTTTGCTGGTTTTCTTAATCAGATTGTTATAAGTTCAGATTTTGGCTTCATTTTCAATCCTTGGGAGTTTTAAACATTGCTATAATCATCCTCCTTCTTATATTTGCATTCATTCTATTATTGCAATTACTTGTGATTTCTAATGCAACTACTTTAACCCCTGGATGGTTCACAGCCAGTGTGGAGAATAAACTTTGTAACTCTCATTGCACCGACTGATAAAGTGGAGAATTCCCACCCTTCAGTGGATGTTTGCCGCAGCGGATGAATTGTTAGTTCGAATTTCTATGGCTAGTTATCCGCCTAAGTTTCTTTCATTTTGTAATAAGTACTCCGCCATATGTTAGCACCTCGCCTTCAAAGGGATCTTCCGTGCACATTCTTGGCGTGGAGTTTATCTTCCATTTCCAGTTGTATCAATTTTAGTATTGAGTTATTGATCCTAGCGATCCTCTGACCATATGCCCACCCCTCTTCCTTAAGTGGTTTTAGGGCACATTCTTGGTTAGAGTTGCTTTGATAGAGATTTGGTTTTGACGCTAACGCTAATCAAATTGGCCAAGTATTGGTTATTGTGTAAAACTATGGCAAAAAATTGGTTAGCATATTTCACTCACTGCATACTGAAGATCTCAGTTCATCGGTGGTGATGGTGGCTAGTACTGGGGAGCTCTGCGCTCAAATCTACCTTCCCCTCTAGGTCTATGTACATCCATGAACTCATGAAAAGACAAAGACTGCCTGATCTCAGGAGCCAATGTCGAATACTCAGCAAAGAATCTGGTCACATCAACCACTGATGTACCATGCTGTGTCTGAAACTCTAGCTGAGGAACCGGCTGCTCTACCTACTGAACTGGAGGGACCTGTCTGGCAATGAAAGTCAGCTGTCCAGGCCTACGCTCAGGAATACTGAACGTTGACTGTGTTGGAGTTAAAATGACACTGAGAGGGGAGGGGGGTGAATCAGTGTCTTAACAGATTTGACCAATTTTTCAAAAACTTCAAAACATATCACAGATTTGTTCTCAATATATCTCCAAGATCATCCAGAGCAAGTGGACCGACTTCTCAAATTTGTGAAGAAAGGACCTACCAAGCAGCCCACATTGCTCGAATCATCCGTTCCGGCGGAAGACAAGCCTAAGCCCTTCTATATTTCTCTATATATAGGAGGTTACAAATTGAGCAATTGTATCATCGATTCCGGAGCTACCGACAACGTCATGCCTCTACAAGTGATGAATGCTCTAGGACTTTCGTGCACCAAGACAAAGGACAAATGCTACTCACTGGAGTCCAAGTCGGTGCCGTTGGTCGGTCAATTAAAAGATGCTCAAGTGAGGTTGGCGGCTTGTCCTGAAAAGAAAATCATGATGACCATCCTAGTAGCTGACATTCCAGCAAGCTATGGGATGCTATTAAGCAGAAGCTTTTGCAAGGACCTCGGTGGAGAGATTCAGATGGATTGGTCTTCTGCAAATATTCCATTAAAGAAAGGAACTTTCAAGCTGGAACCAGAATCTAAATCTCGATTTGCGGTCGTGAAGTCTCAAGATCCTCAAGCTCAAGTTTTATATCAAGAAACGGGTCTTGGTACTTACGCCATGCTGTCGGAGGTTCCTGAAGAAAGTCAAGAGGTCGCATGCATCGTAGAGAAATCAGCAGATGATCCTAAGTTGTGGACTTTGCAGTTCGATGGGAGTTGTTCCACTGCTGGTTCAGGAGCGGGAGTTGTGATAATTTCTCCTGAAGGACAATTATATCCTTTTGCATACCGCTTGCAATTTGAATGTACAAATAATACGGCGGAATATGAGGCGCTTTTACTAGGTCTCAGGAATGCAAAAGATATGGGTATCAAATACCTTAAGGTCGAAGGTGATGCGGAGCTTGTTGTAAAGCAAGTCAGAGATCAATTCAGAGTGAAAGCAGATCGTCTTCGACATTATAGAAATAGGGTGTGGAATGCAATAGATTGGTTCGAAGCATTTGATATCAAGTACATTCCACGTCTGGAAAATAGCAGAGCAGATGCCCTCGCGGTATCAGCTTCACTTTTCATGCCACATTCTGACTTTCGTCAGAATGCGTTTGCCATTGAATTAATATACAGGCCAGCTGTACCTGACAACTGTGACAATTGGCAAGTCTTTAATGATGATGAACACATTAAGGAGTTTCTTGTTATGGGAGATAATTTCAAGGAATTGTTCTTTGAAGGCAGTTCATCTACTCACAGAGAAGCAATAACAGAAGTTTCTGATACGCCAAAGATTGCTGAAGATAAAGAAATTCCAGAAGAACCAGAATCCAGCATAATCCAGTTGAAAGGAAATAAAATTCCCAAGGGTTTAGTTTCCTTGGAGAATATTTTTGACAGGCATGATAGATACATTCAAGAGCAGAGAAATTCAAGTGACAGAACTTCTGCCGAATATCAACAAGTCAATATTGGTACAATTGACAAGCCCAAGCTTGTTAATTTAGGTACATGTTGCACGGTGGAGGAGAGCGAGAAGTTCATTTCTTTGTTCCAGCAATACCGAGATGTCTTCGCCTGGTCATATGAAGATTTAAAAGTTTTTACACCAAGAGAATTGTCTCACACAATTCCTCTTCGACCTGAAGCAAAGCCCTTCAGGCAAAAGCAAAGACACTACAATCCGCGGATTCAAGACACCATCTACGCGGAGATCCAGAAGATGGTGAATGCAAAGATCATCTTTCCGATCCATCATTCCACTTGGGTGTCGAATATAGTTCCTGTGCGCAAGAAGAACGGAGAAATCAGAATTTGCGTCGATTTCAGGAACCTGAATCAATCATCGCTCAAGGATAATTATCCTTTGCCGATCATGGAGCACACTTTACAGACGGTTACCGGTTCAGAGATGCTGTCTTTATTGGACGGTTTTTCTGGTTATAATCAAATAGCGGTGGCTGAGGAAGATCAATTCAAGACGGCGTTCACAACCCCGTGGGGTACGTTTGCCTATGAAAGAATGCCCTTCGGCCTCATCAACGCCGGTGCTACATTTCAAAGAGCCATGGATTTGGCGTTTGGTGATTTGAAGAATAAAGTAATAGTTGTCTATCTTGACGACCTCACTGTTTTCTCAAAGACACGACAAGATCACTTTTCACATCTAGGGAAAGTCTTTGAGAGATGCAGATATCATAAAATATCATTGAATCCTAAGAAGTCTATCTTCGCGGTGACGGAAGGCAAGTTGCTTGGCCACATCGTCTCCAAGGAGGGAACTCGAATTGACCCAAGTCGGGTTGAAGCTATCCGAAGTTTGTCTCTTCCAACAAGCAGAACAGGGGTACACTCTTTCTTTGGTAAGGTAAATTTCATACGAAGATTTGTACCAGATTTTTCTGAGTTGACTAAAGATATATCTGCTATGATGAAGAAGAAGACAGTTTTCAAGTGGACGGAAGAAGGAAAGAAGGCGTTCGCAGCAATAAAAGAAGCCATCAGTCGAGCTCCAGTGCTAGTCCGTCCTGATTTTGAAAAGGAATTTATCCTTTATTGTTATGCATCAGAGTATACTCTGTCTGCCATTCTGACACAAAAGTTAAATGAAGAAACTGAATCTCCAATAGCTTTCATGAGCTGCAGTTTCAAGGACAGCGAATCAAGATACTCTCAGATTGAAAAGAATGCCTATGCGGTGGTTCGAGCTGTAAAGAATTTCAGATTTTATATCCTAAATTCTCACACCGTCGTGTATGTCACAGATCCAGCAGTAAAGAGCGTGTTAACTCAACAGGAGATGGGCTCCAAAAGAGGAAACTGGGTCGCAAAGGTACAAGAGTATGACTTGGAGATCAAGCCAACCAAACTCGTTCGCGGGAGAGGTCTTTGTCAGTTGATGGCGGAAGATGGTGATAAGAAACTTCAAGCCAAAGGTATACCTGAGATTGAACCTGAAGTTAAAGAAGACCTTCCAATGGTCTTGCTGATTGAGTCTTCGGGAGAATGGTTTACTGAGATATGGTATTACCTAACATACGGTGATTGTCCAAATCACCTGAACAAGCAACAAAGGAGAACGCTTAAGCTAAAAGCGCAGAATTATATAATCATCAGCAATGTTTTGTACAAGCGGGGCCTTGACGGAACATTCTTGTTGTGTGTTACCAAAGATCAACAACGGCGCTTGCTGGAAGCTTTCCATAATCAAGCATGCGGTGGTCACTTTTCATCAAAGGTAACAGCTTTTAAAATCTTGCGGGCTCAGTTCTTTTGGCCGACTATGTTCCGCGATGCATACGAGTGGGTACATAAATGTCAGTTATGTCAACAGTTTGTTGGCAAAGCGAAGTTAGCAGCCGCTCCTCTCAGGCCAGTTGTTATAGATGCTCCATTTCAGCAATGGGGTCTAGATTTTATTGGTCCTATCAACCCACGTTCCAGCAAGGGGCATATTTATGTCCTTACAGCCACTGATTATTTCACTAAATGGGTTGAAGCCATTCCTACTAAGCGAGCTACGTCCGAGGTCGTGTGTGAGTTCTTAAAAGAAAACATTGTCACACGCTTTGGAGTGCCTCGCAAAATTGTGACAGATAATGCAACATGTTTCTCGTCAGAGGAGCTAATGGAGTTCTGTTTTGATCACAGCATTACACTATCTCATTCATCAGATTATTACCCCCAGGGTAATGGACAGGCTGAATCATCAAACAAGAACATTGTCACAATCATTCGCAAGTTGGTTGATTCCAGTCAGCGAACTTGGCACAAGAAACTTTATGATGCTCTCTGGGCCGACAGAATTACTCCGAAGAGAGCCATTGGTACCTCACCCTTTATACTCCTGTATGGTACAGAAGCAATGATACCCATCAAATTGGAGTTGTCCGCCTTGTAGCTGGCGACCTCAGTAGAAGATGGAGAGTTCACAAATCCTGTTCAGAAGCGTATCTTGTACCTGACTAAGCTTCAAGAAGAAAGGGAAGAGGTAGTAGATAGAATCACTCAACACCAAGAGCGGGTGAAGGAAATTTTTGACAAGAAAGCTCGCCAACGAGATTTCGAGGTTGGAGATCAAGTCCTCTTATGGGATAAGAGACATGAGCCCAAGGGAATGCATGGGAAATTTGATTCCTTGTGGCTGGGACCTTTCACAATTCACGAGCTCGCCGGAGAGAACACCTATATTCTCTCGCGCTTGGATGGAAGTCTCCTCCCTCTACCACACAGCGGGCAGTATTTGAAGCACTTCGTCCCTCCGGGGGTGGAGTAAGTTCTCGAAATCAATCTTTGTACATATTTTTCATTGCTTTTCGTGATGTGTTTCCCCTTTCCGTGATGTTTTCGTTATGTTGTTTTTCCCCTTTCCGTAACAGTCCTGTCGTGTTTTAGGTGATTAGGAGTCTTGTTTTAGGTGATTAATAGGGAAGTCCAACTATTAGGTGATTTTTAGGAAGTCCGGTATAGGTGATTAAGGAATGTCCTGCAAAATAGGTGATTAGGAAATGATGCTGACTCCGATACCCAATGGACAAGGCACTGGTCTAAGCTTAAAACTTCAGAGATTCTATGGTTCTCCTATGCCGAAAGTATCCGCCATGGTCCCCAAACAGAGCCAATGTTGTACCCCAAAATTAAAATTTTTGTTACACTTAGACATTTTGAAGAAATGAGTAAAAGTCTTGTCAAATCAGTCAAAAAGGTCAAAATTTGGGTGTGCATGTCTTGCATGGAGGGTTAAAACACAAAATTTTCAATTTCTGACGATCTGGGTCTGTTGAGAGCAGCTTAACCTACGAAACCCAGATCTCAGTTTTTCATCCCTAAATTTTTGGGGAAAAGCTGCTATTTTTATGAGAAATTTTCACCGAAAATAGTAAAGTTTTACGGGTTTCAGGTTTCTTTGAAGCGATTCTTGGCAAAATTTTTCTAAAATAGAAAGTTGGTCCATGGTCAGAACTGATTTTGATTGGTTCAAAATATTGTCCGTATTATCGGTAGATGCTTGATCGAGAATCTTAAAATAATCGGTTTTGCCCTACAGGGTCTATTCAGCTTTTTCAGAAGCATATCTGGAGTTCCGAGGTCATCAATGGAGGTCATCCGACTGCCAGGCGTTAATTTTAGCATTCAAAACTTCCAGCAGAAAGTGAAATGATGAACATGCACGAGGATCGAGGAAGAAAAGTGAAAAGTCATGAAAATTTTCTAAGTCTACTAAGTTTGGGCGCCCCAGTTGAAGAAAGGCGCCCACCTTTTTAGGGCATCAGATGAAGAAATTAGGGTTACGGTCTCCAATGGAAGTTGCTCAGTTTTCAGTCAGCTTCGCGATGGATATCCCCGTCAGAGCATCTGATGATCCAGTCTCCGGCAAATTCAAGTCAAAGTAGAAGGTATGAAGTGAAAATCCGAAACTTGAAGTTGAATAAATTATGAATTTTTCTAAGTCTGGAGAAATTAGGCGCCCTAAGAAGAGAAAGGCGCCCAACTTTTCAAGGATGCAGACAGAGGAATTTGCAGTCAAAGTTACAACGGGATGTCTTCAGAATTCAACTGGCTTTGCAGTGAGCTATTCAGCACGACAAACGGAGCTCGCAGTCATCAGATTCAAAAGGCTGAACAGAAGGTCCGACGAGAGGTAAAAAGAGAAATTCAAAGCAAAAGTGAAAAAGGTGAAAAATAAACTAAGTGTTGGTAAACTGGGCGCCCCCAGTCAAGATAGGCGCCCAAACTTTTGAAGGGTAAAAATCCACTTTTTGACAAAAGTGTCTCCAGAGCACCCCCCTTCATTCTTCGTCAGCTTGGCGATGAGCACAGCCATCAGTCAATCCGACGCCCGGAGCTTAAGATCCAACAAGGTCATCTGAAGAAGTGAGAGACCTGAATAAATTGGAAAATTTTCTAAGTCTGATGGAAGTGGGCGCCCCAGTTGAAGAAGGGCGCCCAAATTTTAAAGCCTCCAAATGATGGAATTTGTAGAAGTAACGTCCAAGAAGGCCTCGCCAAAATCAATCTGGCTATCCAACGAAACACTCAGACAGTCAGTCCGATCAACGTAGCTCCCGGAATCGAAGATTCACCAGAAGATCAAAGGGAGAAGGAAGAGCTTGGAAATCAGGAAAATGGCTAACACTGAAGAAGTTGGGCGCCCCTAGAAGGAAAAGCCTCCCGTGAATTCGGAGGCTGAGATCGAATTTTTAGCCGGAGGTGCCTCCAGAACATCTTTTTCAGAATCAGTCAGGCTTCGCCGTGAATCACTCAGCTCGTCTGTCGGGTTGATCTGTCAACGAGAAATCAGAGGCGAAGTGGCATGTTAAAATTGAGAAAAGTTGAAAAAGTGGAAATTTTGACTAACACTGGTGAAGTTGAGCGCCCCTCTTGGAGAAAGGCGCCCAAATCTTCATGCCTTAGAAGATTTTTGAAGATTTTCAAATTTTCAAAATTGTGAGAAGAAGAAGATGGCGTCCAAACTTCAGAAGATAAGATTTAGGGTTTTGAAATAAAAGCAAGGAAAAAAAAAAGCAAAACCTAAATCAAAACCTAAGTCTATTTAACACTTCTTTTCAATGTATTTTTTTCATTATTTTTGCGGAGTAGCATCCGAGGAGAAAGTTGGGCAACAGTTTGAAGAATTTTTGATTCAGAATCCATAGTTGCTGGTTTTATCGAATTTTTCAGACCAGCAAGCATAAACATTTGTTGCTCAAGCTTTTTGTTCGGAAGATCAAGTTTTTTTCAGGCCAAGGCTTTCAATTTTTCAGTCATCACGGGTCTTTTTACCTCCACCTTACGAAGAATTTTCCAAAGAACTTCATCAAGTTGCAGCAAGTACTTTTTATCTTGCATGTGAGTAAAACCTCGGTGCATTCAAAATTCAACCATCACGGGTGCTGTCGGTCTTGAAGAAAACCCATATGTGATTTCAAAAACCTACCGAGGTTGGCTGCTTTTTCAATCAAGCGTCAGGGTTTTGCAATTTCAATCAACTGGGTCCATTTCTAATGATATTCTGAACAAAACCCAGATGCCAGCTTTTTTCGGGAAAAATTGAAGAAATTAGGGTTTGCTGCTTTTTCAGTCAAAATTCGAGATTTTCAAAAACGGACGATCTGGGTTGTCTTGTATCGCCATTTTGAACAAGACCCATATCTCAGAAAAATTTCTCAAAATTCGTCCAGGTTGAAGCGCACAAAAATCCAGCATTCTAAAATAGAAATTACACAAGACTTGCATCTACGAACGGTAGTTCTGATCATTCTTCAAGTTTTACGATGAATTACACCTCCCTAATGTTTTCCAAGTCGAATCAGCACTTTTTTTCACAATTACATCAAAGCATTTGAGAACGGACTTGCATCATGTCAAGCGGGTGTTGACCCTACGCCTTGAAGCGAACTGGCAACTGTCGGGAACACAGGTCATTCACGGACTCTACCACTTGGCGGCGTCTATTCCCTATATCAGTTCAGAGCCTCGAGTTCGTAATCGCTTGCATTAAGCATTACAACCCAGCTACTAGGGAGATCCAGTCAGCAGATGGCAGGTTGATTTGCAGTTTAAAGCCTGACATGGTTGAAAAGTGTTTTTCCATTCCCCCATGGCCTGAAAGTGTAACTCTTTCGAGGGATGAGTGTGAAAAGATGTGGAATATGCATAAGGACAAATACAGCAAGAAGATTGCCCCGAGATGGATGAAAGAAAAACATAAGACATTGCCCAAGAATGTCGGACGAGGGGAGTTCAAGGACGAGGTTGCCATCATCATCACTTTGCTCAACAGGGTCACTGGTTCCGAGGATGCCACCAAGTTCCAACCTTGGATGTTTTATGCCATACCTCACATTATGAAGAAAACCGAGTTTTATGACTGGCCTACTTTGATAAGTGACTGCCTACATCAACAAATAACAGAATATTTCCAGTTTCATGTATTTCACATGGTGTCATATCTAGTCTACTTGGTGGCCTATCAAGGTCAATTCAGAGGATTGAACACCGAGGGATCTTTGAGCGTTCAACACATATATAATTATTATCCTTAGCTGGAGTTCACAAAGTCGTTGCACCACTACAAAAGGGTGAACGAGGCATTCTTGATGTACACGGTGCGTGACTTAGACAATGAATTGCACGTCCGCATATCTTCAGTTGCTAGGGCAGCAATGGCGGAATGGGCAGATTGGTTTATACAGTTTCCTACCTTTACCTATCTCGGGGTTTATGGTTATTCAGGTGCCCCGCTCATGTTGCCAAGGTATCCGTCAGACGAGGTCATCTTCATGGAATTCTTGAGGCAAGCTCACGGTGTTCATATAGTCTTGAGAAATAGAAAGAAACCCTCTCTTCACTTTCCATTAGGATTGGGTATTTATACATGCAGGACTGCTGCAGATGCCAGGACAATTGGAGAAGAATTAGATAAATTCGGTCTCAAACCCTACAGTGAGAGGCGGTCATTTGATCCTCATGGTGTCTACGTTGGCCGGTTGGAGAAGAACTACAATCACATACCCGCACTTGAAGATTTTTGGGCTAACTGTGCAGATGAGTTTGAAGTGCGAAGGCGTAACTATAGCAGGTTAACTCTCCATCAGATGAAAGATTGCTTAAATGAAGATATAGAAGGGCTCTCTGATGATGATGAAGATGTTCTTCTACCAATGTACACTCAGAAAAGAATCGAGGATCAGCCTCTTCCACAAGTTAATTGGGCAAACAAGGAATCTCTTTCAGTTGAAGACAGAACAAGACAAGTCATTGAGTATAGTAAGGTTTTCTTAGTGCTTAAAAGGAAGAACTATATTCCAGTAGCAGAGCCGCCAAGGATAATTCCCTCTTCTTCCACAGCACAGTCAAAAGGAAAGGGTAAAAGTCGGTCTCAAGATGGCGTCAAAGGCAGTAGATCGAATAAAAATGTAAAAAGAAGGTTGGATTTCTCAGGCATAGTCATACAGGAACAGCCTACAGTTGATTCAGAAGTTCCTCTTGACGAGCCCATACCTCAAAATGAAGCAGAGGAGCCACCTTCCACACATGTTCCTACGCCTTTGAAGGGTTCGTCACCAATTCACATTGATCTTGATGCTCGAAGATGATGAAGAGATCCCTTAGCGATTACCTCCTGAGGAAGTTAGTAAAGATACTACCGTGTCTTGGCTTGAAAACTCCTTAGGAAGGGTTAGGAGAAGGCCTTCATATCAAGTTAGTGTTGACGATCTCGATAACATTTATCAGGAACCTCCTAAGAAGAAGGCAAAGAAGCAAGTTCACTTTGATAGGAATCCTGATAACGAGATTGTTGTAGAGACTGCTGTGCCTCCAGAAGATAAGAATAGAGATGAGGTGAACATGGATGATTTTGTAATGGTCAAGGCTAATCTTGGTAGAAATACCGGACATGCAGATTTGAGTCTCTTCAAAGTTGTATCCGAAAACCTACATGAAAGAGTGCTTAAAGATGGAGAAGACAAGGCAGCCCTCAAGGCTGAAAATCAGCAGCTTAGGCTTTTCATCTCTAACCTTGTTCGTGGTTCTTCACAAACAACCCAGTTGCTGCCCCAGGTCTTAGAGACACCAGCTGATCACCATCAGTTAAGACAGCTGGTCATATGTGGGAAAGAGACTCAGGAATGGATTGAGAGCTTCATTGTCAAAGGAAAGGAGATCTTGGCTCGGATGTTCCAGTTGAGAGAGAATGCTCATAAACTTCGTCAAAGCATCCAAGGATTTGAACAAACATGGGCTGAAGTAAAACCTAGGCATGAGATTATCATTGCTGATTTAGACACAGCCTACGGTTCAACAGTTTCAAAGGAGCACAAAAGACAAATCCTTGCATGGAGAGAACGTCATGTTTTCAAAGTTAAAACCTATGAGAGGATATCTGAAGAATTCATTACCTACAGACAAAGGGTGGTTGAAGCTCTCCTTTTCATCAGCGAATTTGTCATAGAGATCCCCTCTCAGTACAGTCTTGAAGATGGTTCTTATGTCGGGCTTGAGGAGGTGCAAAATCAGTTCCAGAATGTTGTTCATAGTTGCAGCCCAGTTGGTGGAAGGATAGGTCATGTTTCAATGATGTCAGCAAAGTTCAATACAGCGGCCAATGAGATTGAAGATTTCCAGAGATCTATTGCAGATGCTGAAGATATTCTTGAAAAGCGGTGTTTTGCTGTTGATGGTATAGATGCACCGAACCGGGACACAATCTCAAACTTCCTAGCGGATGTGATCGAGTTTTAAAGCAGCTTTCTTCTAGAAGCTTTCTTTTCCGCTTTCTTTCTATTCTTGGAATAATCCTTATCCATTCTTTGAGGATAGAAAGAAGATAAGATGTAATAGTTGGCAGTTCCCGCTTTTTCTGCTTTTTAGGGTTTATTCTTTCTAGATTTAGTAATAAAGCTTGCTTGCTGAGCAAGCCCTAGATTGTGAAAGCAAGGAGATTTTAGGGTTCCCTACTCCTCTGCTTCTCTATAAATAAGAGCCTTTGCTCATTTAGTTTCTTTACTTGAGTTATTGTGATAACAAAAGGTAAGAACTATTTTACCCTTCTATTTGTTGCTCAAGTATTGTTCTTTTGTATTGTGATAAGCAAATTGTTGAGCCTCTTTAGCCAACAAGGAGTTAGTGAGATTGTTGTTTTCTATTGTGTTAAGAATAAGTTTGCAAGCCTCCTTAGCTGCAATTTCTTATTCAAGGCATGTTAGAAGGGAGTTTTGTTTTAGAGATTTGAGTAATAAAATCATGAGCCTCTTTTGCCTTGGTCTAAAATCTCAGATTTCCGTTATCTATGTTATGCTTTCATGATCTTTATTTCAGCTTACGGTGAAGTGTGTAGGTGTTTGTTGAGAAAGAGATTGTTAAAGTATTTTTGTCAGAGAATCTACCTTGTTAATTTCTAACTTCTCTTATACGCTATTAGCGGGGAGGGTTAGGGCGTCTTTCGAAAGATCTAAGTTAGTAAAGTAGTTGAACTTCTTATCAGAAAAATCTCAGGCTGCGGCGTTTGTGTTCTAAAACCTTGTACTCTAAAATCCAAAAGATAGGCAACTTAGTTTTAGTTTACTTTCTTTCAAACACCATCAGCAAGAGGGAGCTTCCCCTCCTAATTTGAAGAGCAGTTTATCTGTGCATAGCTGTCCGTTTTCAAATCCGCATTCCAAAGGTGCGAATTTAAACGCCAACAGACTTCAACCAGACTCTGCTTCGCCTCGCGTTGGACAGCCTCTACAAAGCCGATGCAATCATCAAGGGAGTAGCAACAAGTGTTCAAGTCACGATTCAGCATAAAGACACCATCACAACGACGCATGCCAAGACATGAATCATAACCGAAGTTGAGCTTATAAAGTGTTCCAGTCAACCACACAAGGAAAACTTGCCGTCGGCAAGCTGCTAGTGGTATGGATTAAACGAAGCTGCCTTGATTAAACACCACAATCCACAACTATCGTCTACTTGCATGAAAACGAAAAGTACTTTAATTTAAGCTACTACTTGAAGTAGAAGGACGAAGAAATCTTGCTAGCTACTCATAACAAAAGATGAAATCACCATCAATGAAAGCTCTTTTTATTATGATAGTTTTCACAACAACTTCTTACAAAGTTCTCAAGGGAAAACTTTCCTTCTGCTTCAAACTATGCTAAGCTATCTTTCTGCTCTAACAGAATGTCTACTCTCTATTGATCTAGTGATGTACAAATGAAGGGGGGATGCCCCTTTTATAGCTGGCCAAGTCCAATGGACGGCTCAGATTACAATCAAATGGAGGGCTTAGATCAAGCCACATCAGCCCTAACCCTAAAAACTGCCAGAATGAGGAGTGGTACAATAAATGAGTCAGAAGATTCCCACTCACTCCCAAAATAGCAAAGGCAATCAATGCCCACCATCAATCTTATAGAAGGTCATCATCCAGAAAGGCGTTTCCGTTCTCCTTCTCTTTGGTTGCAAAATCAATGAATCTGGTCAGCACAGCCTCAACCTCCTGAACCAAGATAGGCGGAATATGATCAAGCTGGAATTCTAACACTATAACTGCCTTCCCATGTCGAGTGCAAGACTTTCTCCAAGCAACTAAAGCATCCTGAGTGTTCTGAATAATGTTGGAGAAAGTTGAGGTGTTCTCAAAGTCATTTTGAACAAAAGTCTTCACCTCTGAAGAGAAAGGTGGCAGCCTACTTCTCAAACCATCAGCAGTTACCTCCTTGGAAGTCATCCTCCTAGCAAAGATAGCCTCCAATGTGTTCAAGACTCCATCAAGAATGTCCATCATGGCTTTTCTGACCCGGGCCGAATCTGCCTATGCTGCATCAAAAAATCCTCGGCCTGTGACAACTGAAGAGTACCAGTTGGTGAAGTCATATCTATCACCCTCCTATATCACGCCTCCCTCAACCAAAGTCTGTAAGGGAGTATGCATCAAAGCCTCTAGACGAAGGACAACCTTGGTCTGATAGATATGAGCCTCGCCCCAAGCCTGATCAACTGCATCTATCCATGCCATAATGCTGGAAGCCTGCTGATAAGCACGAGCAAGATCCTCCATAAACTTTTCGGTCTTAGCACAAACACTAGTAACTGTTGATGTGATTTTTGTGACCGCACCAATCAGCAGAACAAAGTTGTCTGAAGGCTACTCCATTCTCTCTTGATCAAAGTATTCCGTGCGCTAAGATTGCAAGAGAGATCGCACGTTCAACTCCAAGGTTCCGAAATGCTTTGGAATACCCTCAGTTAGTTCGTTGTGAATTGCTGGTTTTACGAGGGGACTTACACAATTGTTCTTAAGGTTTGCAGTTGACAACAAATGGATGAGTGGAAGGGGATTTTGTGCGAATGATTTTTTGTGCGAATGATTTGGCGTTGAGGTATGAATTTTCCTAAAACTAACCCAAAATAAACGGAATTGAAATGAGTGTAAGGGTAAGAAGGTTCTAGGTTCTATTCTAAGGCAGGACGTGGGATCAATCTCAACAGCTTCAACCGAACTCTGCTCCACCTCACGCTAGACAGCTTACACAAAGTTGGTGCAATCTTCAAGGGGATAGCAAGGAATTTTCAAGCTTCAATCCGACACCAAGATACTGTCAAGACGATGTTTGCCTACGGAATGTAATTCTAATCTTACGTACTACTGGCAAACTTGTAATGTGCAAAACATAGGATAGAACAGTAAACTGAAAGATATCATATTTGAACACCAGAAACTTTATTCATCATCAGAAATATCATGTACAAAGGAGTATCAGCATTGCGTTACAATATAGCATCGGCACCAAAACTCATTCATAATCATTTCCCAACTATCCCATCCGACTACATATAACGTTCGGCGGTGGTTAGATAACCAACCGACACGACACTTCATAACAACATTAACATTAACATTAATCTGAACATGCTTTCCCGAAAGTACATGACATTATTATTCTTTACTAATCTATAGTTTTATTAACAATTGGCCGACTACGACCAAGGCCGACTACGGCCGACAACAAAGTAAAGATATACGACTAACATCATCCCCCCCTAAAAAGAAGTCGTCTTCCAGACGACTGAAAACAAAAAATGCCAACTCTCGTCCTTTTCTTGTAATTGATTCTCCCTCAGTGCTGAAAGTTGTTGCGCATCGGCCACCTGAGTATCATTCTCTATCAACTGACCCAATACTCTATCCCTCTCTGCCAACTTCTCCTCGAGAGCTGCCACTCTTGTTTGCTCGGCTGCCAACTCCTCTTGTAACTGTACTATGATGGCTGGTTGTACTGCAAAGTGGCAATTCCAATAAATCTGATGGGGGTCTGGGGGCAGCGCCCTGGCTAAGTCAAGAGGCGATTACTTGCCCTATACGGGGAAAGGCGCCCATGAAAGATCAAGAGGCGGCCTTATGAGAATCTAGAGGCCGGTATGCAGTCGTCGAAGAGGCAGCGCCCACCTAGAATCAGGCGATACTAATATGCGAACATGGGATGAAACGATGGCGAAGATATCATATTTGAACACCAGAAACTTTATTCATCATCAGAAATATCATGTACAAAGGAGTATTAGCATTGCGTTACAATATAGCATCGGCACCAAAACTCATTCATAATCATTTCCCGACTATCCCAGCCGACTACATATAACGTTCGGCGGTGGTTAGATAACCAACCGACACAACACTTCATAACAACATTAACATTAACATTAATCTGAACATGCTTTCCCGAAAGTACATGACATTATTATTCTTTACTAATTTATAGTTTTATTAACAATTGGCCGACTACGACCAAGGCCGACTACGGCCGACAACAAAGTAAAGATATACGACTAACAGACGACGCATACCAAGATATGAATTGCAACTGAAGTTAAGCTTATGAAATGCTCCAGTCGACCACACAAGGCGACCTTGCCGTCAGCAAGTTGCTAGTGGTATGGAATAAACGAAGTTGCCTTGATCCACACCACAAACCCACAACTAACATCTACTTGCATAAAATGAAAATTGCACTACTTTAAACTACTTTACGCTGCTTGGAATAGAAGGGATGAAGAAACCTTGCTAGCTATCCATAACAAAGACAAATTTCACCATCAATGAAAAGATCTATTATGAAAGTTTTACACAACAATCTCTTACAAAAGTTTTCAAAGGAAAACTTTCCTTCTCCTCCAAACTATGCTACGCTAAGCTACACAATTATACTATCAATCTCTCTGCTCTAGTCTCTAGTCCAATGTCTAATCTAATGAATTACAAATGAGGGGGACTCCCCCTTTTATAGATGGCCCAATCCAATGGACGGCTCAGATTACAATCAAAAGAATGGCTCAAATTGAGCCACCTCAACCCTAACCCTAAAAACCGCCAGAATGGGGAGTGGCACAATAAATGAATCAAAAATTCCCACTCACTCCCAAAATAGTAAAGGTAATTAATTCCCATAATCAGTCCTCTAGAAGGTCATCATCTAGAAGCGCGTTTCCATTCTCCTTCTCCTTGGTTGCAAATTCGATGAACCTGGCAAGCACAACCTGAACCTCCTGGGCTGAAATCGATGGAATACAATCAAGCTGAAACTCAAGCACCGTGACTGACTATCCATGCCTCATGCAAGATTTTTTCCAAATAAAGCATCCTGCATATTCTGAATCAGGCTGGAGAAAGTGGAAATATTCTCAAAGTCATCTTGCACAAAGGTCTTCACCTCTGAAAAGAAAGGTGCCAGCCTGCCCCTCAAATTATCAGTAGTCACCTCATCGGGATTCAGCCGTCTAGCAAAGATTGCCTCCAAAGTATTATGGACTCCATCAATGATGTTTGTCATAGCCTTTCGAACTCTAGCTGAATCCACCTGAGCTGCATCAAAGAATCCACGCCCTGTGACTGCTGAAGAGTACCATCCAGCAAAATTGTACCTATCACCTTCCTGAATAACTCCTCCATCAATCAACATCTGCAAAGGAGTATGCATCAATGCCTCCAAACGCTGAATAACTTTGCTCTGATAAACAAGAGCATCACCCCAAGCCTGATCAACTGCCTCCATACGTGCCATAATGCTGGAAGCTTGCTGGTAAGCATGAGCAAGGCCTTCCATAAATTTCTCTGTCTCGGCACGAACTCCTATAACCCATTTATCTGCCTCATGTGCCATCTTCCTTAACTCTTCCAAGCCATTAACTAATTCTCTAGATAACTCGGCTGGAAGCTCAAGTGCTGGAATCTCCTGCCCACTAGGACGAGACAAATGTTGCATATATCCTATCAATGTCTTATGTTCTTGCCTCAATTTCTTATACTTTCCTTCCTTCTTGAACAATCGATCCTTAAGCGCCTGATAGGAGTTATCACACTCCTCAACAATTTGTGCACCTGTGGGACGTTCTAACTCCACTATTGTGATCACATAATTCTCGGGTGTTGCTTCATCTCGATCACAATCAACCTGTGGCACTGCTACACGAAGGGTGCAAGAGCCATCCTCATCAATTGAAATCTTCGAAAATTTTCGTGCTCTCTTCTTTTGTGGAGGCGCGCTGATCCTGTTCAAAAACTCTTCCATCTCAATTGTTGGATCAACCTCTTCACTGGGGCTCCTTCTCATCCTATCTCTAACCCAATCAAGTACAACATGCTGAATAACAAATGGCTGTTGTTCTTGTGCTTCTACTTCACGAACTTGTTCAACTTCAATATCATTCTGGCAAGGCTCATCGGCCTCTAGTGGCTGAGTATCTCCTGAAACTATATCATCATCCAAAGCTGTCTCCAACTCACGCTGGAACTGAGTGTCAGTAGCAGTCTCCTCATCATCCTGCTGATCATCTCTAGTAGGCGCATTTACACTTTGGCCAACTGACTCTCTACGTGGTGGTTGATTTTCTTCATGTACTTCTTGCACCTGATTCAATGCATTTCTCTTATCAGCGAAAAGAGAAACCTCCTGTATACTTGGAGAATGTGTCTCCAATGGCATGGGTGATTCAACTACAACTCTTGGAGGTTCCGGCTGAACAGGCTCCTGTCAAACTGGCTCCTTCCTTCGAGATTCTGGACCTCGAGTAATCTATTTCTTTCTACTGGTAGTGGGTGTCCTGTGATCTCCCATCAAATTGTAGGTCAAGGAAATCGGCCTACTCTTCAATCTGCTCACATGCCTGTCAACCCATGCTCTGGTAAATGTCATGACCGGAATACAAAGTGTGTCCAAATCAGCTATCTCAGGCTCTGACCAATCTGGGAGTGGAAGCGGAGTATCTCTTACTGCCTCATAATCTGGATGGAGAACATTCATGTCCTCATCCACCTAGTCTAGTACCGGAATAATTTCACACTCCTTGATCATACTTAATGGCAACCTAGAGAACATTCTTTTCCTGACTTCAACTTCATCTGATGCACCAGCCCAGTAATCTTCAATATTTGCCTTATGTTTGAACTATTCTGACAGTATCCATCTGATATTGCTATGTGGATCATAGTGTTGTCTGCTGGTGTGATAGGAAAAATGAAAGAACTAAAGCTCACTTTCAGCTTCTCTAGCTACCTGAAGTGAAGGACACACTTCGTCTGAATTACCCATGACAATCGGGAAATCAACTCCTCCCTTCTTTCTCTTCTGAATTTTATCATAGGCAACCAGTTGCCTAGATATCTCTAATATTAAAATTCTATTGGTTGGGTACTTAGGCAGCCTATATGGATATGGAGATAAACCTTGCAGCCTGATGTAAGAAAACTTCGGAAACTGTATAAACCAGCACCCATACCTTTCAATTAACTCTTGAGCTTCCCTCGAGATCCTATGATGAGTCCGCTCTTGAAGTGATCTCGTGATGTGCATGGTGAAGGCATCATTGACACGCTTGTAATGAGTGGTGCTCGCTAGGTGCAATTGCGGACAAGCCTCATGGATTTTGAACTGGTGAGAGCCACAACCAACAGGCTCTTTATATGAAATCCCTCTATACTTTGTCATACGAGCCAGCATATAAATGATGTAAGAGCCCATATAGAATGTCTTCGTTCTTCTCAAACTCAGGAGTTGCTCGTGCAAATTATCACTGATCATCACAGCCCAGTTGACGTACTCCTTTCCTTCCAGCACGAGGTTGATGTAATAGAACATCCATGGCTCAAAAATAAACGCCTGAGGGCAACCTCCAACTCTACTCAGCATCATGATCAGGTCACAATACTCCTGCTTCAAACCATTTGATATAATCTGTCTTGGCAACTTTGTACAAGAGGGCTTGGGGTTATTCATCCAGCAAGTGTTGATCACCTCTGTACATCTCTCGAATGTAGCAGCATACATTCGCTTAGCACGTTCCCTTGTTTTATAAATCATATTCCTGTGTGTTGAGATTCCAAAAGCTTCGCCAATAGCTGCAGGAGTGAGGTTGGTGAGCACTTGACCACCTGGTGAAACAATTGACCTGTGATCAGTCTCATAGTAGTTAGCACACTCCATCATCAATTCTGGACATTAAATAGCCGGTGGGAATCCGGCAGCTGCAAATAATCCACTTTGAACAATGTTGTGCGAAGTGATTGAAGGTTGGTGACTGCCAATCCCCAGCATCCGATTCTTGAAAGTCTCCAAGTTGAAAGAGCCCAAATTCGTATCAGCCAGCTTGGCCAACTTCGAGGTGAACTTTGACTCTGGCAGGAAAGACTTGCTCAACTTCTTGATCACAGCTTGCCTAGATGCACCATTGCTATCTCTGCCAGTTGCTCTTTCTTCAGCCATCCTCCAAAATAATAAACAGCCATCAGCAAATTAACTTAGAAAATAAATAAAATATCATGCAGGCGCTGCCAGTCGACTTTTAAAAACTTGAGAAGTTGCAACATTCTATTCATCTGCAAACCTCAACTTCTCCTTCACAATTTCGAACTTTCAACACTTAGAAAGTTTCAGCAACTTCGACTTAGCAAATTTTCTAAGTTGGCTGCAACAACTTTAATAATTCAAGAAATCGGCCAACTTCAATCAGCAATTTAGATTCTTTTAAATTCGAACTTCAGCAATCTTCTTCAAGTCGAATTTCTTTGCACTGCAACTTGTTAAGTCGAACTTCTTTAGCACTTGGACTTTTTAAACTTCAGCCTCAACAACTCACTTCAAGTCGTACTTCTTCAACTTCAGCAATGTTCTCTTTCGAAAACAAATTTCTTCAACAACTGCAACTCAGTCACTCACTGCAACTTCAAACTTCTCAAAGCAAATTCGAATTTCTTCAGTTGGTGAGGAGAAATGAACAAACTCTCAATTCTTATAGCAAAATCGAATTCTAGAAGGAGGCTAAGTTTGGCTAATGCATTAAATTTCCACTACTTCCAGCAAGAATTTGAATTTCCCTCCTTTGCCAATTTTAACACTTGTCTCCTAACGCCTAGAATCTTGACCTTCTAGAAGTTCAACTTTGACTGGAGTATTTAGCATTTTAATTCATTTTCAAAAATATTTATTTTAAATTCACTCTTTGATAATTTTCATTCACCAACTAGAGCTTTGTATTTCAACTTTAATTTAATTCACCTCTGACGCTCTGGAAAATTCATCCTATGAAGAATTCAATCAGAATCTAGGCAAGCAACTTCAAATTCATCGCCTGGAAAATTTTATCTTGAAAACACATTTTATTCACTTTGCCTTAGAAATTTTTTAAATTTTCCTTAGGAAAATTCATTATTTCAAGTGCCGATTAAAATTTTCATCTTGAAAGCCTCGGCGAAGTGCAGAGGACTTTGAAATCCACTCCTTGTCGAAGATCTTCAATACCTAAAAGAAAATTTTCTTCAGAACTTGTTGAATTCATGGGTATACAATGAACAGTTTCATTTAATTTTTCTTGAATTTTGAACCTTAGAAAAATAATTCTCAACAAATTTATTTCATTTCCTCATCCCTGTGAGTGTTTTGTTGCTCTGACTTGAAAATTTTTATCAACCTTCTGAAGCTGACATCCTCTGATTTCTCCACTGGCAATTTCATTCGCGTCTCAGGAAAATTTTATCTCCTTCAAGTCTAGGCGTGATTTTCCTAAGGAAGAAAATATTGTGCCTTAGAAAAATTTAAAATTACTTAGCACATTTTGCACTTTTGCCTTAGAAAATTTTATTCAACTTCAATCACTCTGCCTGCGAGCAAATTTTATCAACTCACTTAGGAATTTTTTTCTTTTGAATGTCTAAGGCTCATTTTACATTCAATGAGGGATATATTTCTTTTTAAATTCCAACGCCTAGCATATTTTATCATCACCACCTTCACCTTACCTTGGCGTACTTAGCAAATTTTATTATTCCCATCATCTCATAGCCTGGCGCATTTAGCACATGTGGAAGAAAAACTCTAACGCCTTCACTTGTCAACTCCTATTCACCTTACCTTAGGCGCATTTCACACTTGCAAGAAGACTTAGCTTCCAACGCCTTAGTTATTTTATGTCACCACCTTACCTTTCCCTCTTGGTTAGCATGTGTAAGAGGAATAACTTTTACCACGCCTTGGTATTTAGTCTTTATATGCCTTGATTTGGGCGCATATTGCATGTGATGAAGGATGAAACACTTTCAACGCCACCTTGTGACCTTTGAGCTCCCTTCTTTTGTCCTTACATGCCCTCATTTGGGCGCATTTGAGCATAGGAGGAGGATGAAACATCTTTGACCTTTGACTTCCTCCTTTTGTGGGCGCATTTCTCATGGTGAGGTGGATGAAGTTTGATACATGGGCGCATTTTGCCTATAGTGGAGGATGAAGCTCCTTTTGACTCTTTGACTTTCTTGCTAGACATGGGCGCAAATGGAGGCATGAGGTGGATAATCTTCATTACTTAGAATATTTTCTATCCTTTTGCTTGTGAGGGCGCATTTTCAAGGTGGTGAAGGATTTTAAAATTTCCAACACTTAGGATTTTTTTTCAAGGCATCAAGGTAGGTTGGGTGCATTTTGCCTAGGGAGCAGGATGAAGCTTGTGCCTTAGAATTTTTATGCTTCTACATCCTTCCTTGGGCACATATGGAGGGTGGTGAGGGATAAGACTTTATGCCTTAGAAATTTTCCAGCATCTTGAAGGCAAGCTGGGCGCATTTTGAAGGTGGAGCAGGATATCAATCCAAACTTAGCAAAATTTCATCTCATGCCAGCTTCTCTGTGTCCTGCTATTTATAGTAAGTCCTCTGATTTCCATACTTTTGAAGCTCGGATTGTTTTGAAATTTTAAGCATAGGACCCTCATAACCTTGTTAGCTTGTTCACACTGCCATTCTAAGCTAGCCTGCTATTTTTAGGCCATTTATGAAGGTGACTTACTATTTATAGTAACTGCCTACTTTTGAGACTTCCACAACTCCGTTTGACTTGAAATTCGAATGACGTGCTCCTCACCGAGTGACCTGCCCATTCACACTAGCACCTGCTGCTGCTTTACTATTTTTAGCCAATTTCTGGAACGCCTTACTATAAATAGGAAGTGCTTCGTTTGCCTTCAAATTTTACCAGTGGATAGCTTGAAAGATGCTGATCGCAGTGGGATACACCGGTTTTCGGAAATTCTGACTTTTTACCCCTCATTTTGGGTCCCGAAGCTGGAAACCCTAATTTGATTTGCATGCATATCAAACGACCTCCGTTTGAACTCATTTTTGTTGCACTTCGCCCTGTTTGTGGTTTTGATGCGCTGGGAGAGAGTTGTTGGAATGCGCCTGTTAAAAATAGTAAGTCACTGAAAACCAATCATCTTGCTTCGCATGTCACACCACTGCGAAACTCTTGAAAAACCCATAAAGAATCACCCGACATGCAAAGAAAACCCTGACATGCAAACCCTAAAAATAGCCTCTGAAGGCTGAACTCTGAAAGTCATTATCTCATTTTGCATGTTATATCGTTGCGAAGGTCTCAGAAGACCCAGAAGGAATCCTCAGACATGCATTGAAAAACTCTACATATAACCCCTAAAATTTGCTCTGGAAGCTGAACTGCTAAAAATAGTAAGTTGTCCGTTTCAGCTCAAATTTTACCAGTGAGTAGCTTGATGTGTTTTGAATGCAGTGTGACTGTTGAAACTTCGAAAATGCTGGAAGAATGCCCCGAATGGAACACTTACTAAAAATAGTAAGTTGCCAGAATCTGATGAAATTTCAGTGGAGACCTTGTTGGAAGCATACTGACTACAATGTTAGTCTCAACTTACAATTTATTCACTTCACTTGACTTCAAATTGGCTGGAAAGCTCAAAACCCTAATTTTCAGACTTGGCCAAATTTCACGTTTAAGCTCACAAACGGGCACACCCCGGAAAGGCAGACAGCAGAAAGAGACAGAAAGAGAGAGAGAGACAAAACAAAGCCCAAAAAGACCAGAATGGAGAAAAAATTAGGGGGTCCCCATTCGAATGGGGCGATGTGTGAAAAGGTCACAACAGTAACCCACTTATCTGCTTCTAATGCCATCTTTCTCAAATCTTCCAAGCCGCTAACTGATTCTCTAGGAAACTTAGTAGGAAGCTCAATCGCCAAATTCTCCTACCCACAAGGACGAGACAAATGTTGTACATAACCAATCAAAGTCTTGTGCTCTTTCTTCAATTTCTTGTATTTTCCTTCAATCCGGAGCAATCTGTCCTTGAGTGCCTGGTAGGAGCTATCACATTCCTCAATTATATGTGCTCCTATGGGGTGACCTAACTCCATGGTGGTCCTCACATAATTTTCTGGAATAGCCTCATCTCTATCACACTCAACCCTTGGCACAACCATGTGAAGGGTGCGAGAGCCATCCTCATCTGTTGAAATCTTCGAAAACTTCCTAGCTCTCTTCTTTGTCGGAGGCACGCTAATCCTACTCAGGAATTCCTCCATTTCAACTGTTGGATCAGTCTCCTCAACGAGGCTCCTCCTCATCCTATCTCTAAGCCAATCTGGTACTACTTGCTGCAAGTCGGAAACAACAAATGGCCGCTCATTTCTTGCTTCTTCTTCACGAACCTCTTCTCTAACTTCATCTTAACAAAGCTCACCGACTTCTACAGGCTGAGTATCTCCTAAACCCTAGGCTTCTTGTCCTGTAACTGTGTCATCCTCTAACGCCGCCTCAAGCTCGTGCTGGAAGCGTGTATCTATAGTAGTTTCTTCATCTTCTTCCTGTTGATTATCTCTGGTAAGTGCGTTGACACTCTAGCCAACAGACTCCCTTCGTGGTGGCCGATTTGCCTCCTGTAATCCTTGTTCCTTATTCAATATATTCTTCTGATCAGCAAATAATGAAACCTCTTGTATACTTGGAGAACGTGTCTCCAATGGTGTAGGTGATTCTACCTCAATTCTCAAAGGCTCTGGCTGAACTGGCTCTTTCCTTCGTGATTCTGGAGCTCGAGAAACCTGCTTCTTCTTTGTAGTAGTTGGCGTCCTATGATCTCCCATCAAGTTGTAAGTAAGAGGAATCGACCTGCTCTTAAGCCTATTCACATGCCTCTCGACCCATCCTTTGGTGAATGTCAGGACTGGTATGCAAAGTGTATCCAAATCCACAATCTCCAGCTCTGACCAATCTAGAAATGGGAGTGGTGTATCCCTCACTGTTTCATAATCTGGATGAAGAACATTCATATCCTCGTCTACCTAGTCCGGCATTGGAATAATCTCGCACTCCCTAATCATGCTCAAAGGTAATCTCAAAAACATCCTCCTTCTTACCTCAGCTTCATCCAATGCACCAGCCCAGAAATCTTCAATATTTGCCTTATGCCTAAACTCTTCTGACAGTATCCATCTGATATTCCTGTGAGGATCATAATACTGCCTGCTAGTGTGATAAGAAAGGTGGAAAAACTGAAGCGCATTTTCAACTTCCTTGACTGCCTGCAGTGAAGGACACACTTCATCTAAATTTCCCATGATGATTGGGAAGTCAAGTCCTCCCTTCTTCTTTTTCTTCTAAATCTTATCATAGGCGATGAGTTGCCTAGATATTTCTAACATCAAAATCCTGTTTGTAGGGTATTTGGGCAATCTATATGGATATGAAGAAAACCCTTGCAGCCTAATGTAAGTAAATTTCGGAAATTGGATGAACCAACACCCATACCTTTCTATCAACTCCTGAGCTTCTTTGGAGATCCTGTGATGAGTTCTTTGCTGAAGTGACCTCGTTATGTGCATGGTGAAGGCGTCATTGACTCTCTTGTAATGAGATGTGCTCGTCAAGTGCAGCTGCGAACAAGCCTCATGAATCTTAAACTCCTAAGAGCCACACCCAATAGGCTCCTTATATGATATTCCTCTATACTTTGTCATACGAGCCAACATGTAGATAATGTATGAGCCCATATAGAATGTTTTCGTTCTCCTCAATCTCTGAAGCTACTCGTGCAAATTATCACTAATTATCACTAATCATCACTGCCCAGTTAATATGCTCCTTGCCTTCTAGCACAAGGTTGATGTAATAAAACATCCAAGGTTCAAAGATGAACGCTTGGGGACATCCTCCGACTCTGCTGAGCATCATAATCAAATCACAATATTCTTGTTTCAAATCATCTAAGATTATCTGTTTCGGCAACTTCATGCGAGTTGGCTTGGGCTTGTTCGTCCAACAAGAGTTTATCATATCAGCACATCTGTCAAACGTAGAAGCATACATACGCTCAGCACGTTCTCTCATTTTGTAAATCATCTTCTCATGTGAGGGAATTCCAAATGCTTTGCCAATAGCTGCAAGTGTGAGGTTGGCGAACAACTTGCCATCCGGTGAAGTGATAGTCCTTCACTCTAGGTTGTAACAGTTAGCACACTCCATGATCAATTCCAGACACTAAATGGCTGGTGGAAAACCAGCAGCTGCATAAAGTCCACTCCTGACAATATTGTGAGAAGTGATTGATGGACGATGGCCTCCAATTCCCATCATTCGGCATTTGAAAGCTTCCATATTGAAAGAGCCCTAGTTTGTATCAGCCAACTTTCCCAACTTTGAAGCAAACTTCAACTCCGGCAGGAAAGACTTGCTCAGCTTCTTGATCACAGCCTATCTGGACGCATTTGCCTTGTTGGATTCGGCATTGTTTTCCTTGCCAGTCGCTCTTACTTTAGCCATTTTGCAAAAACAAAAGGTAGTCATTAGAATTTAACTTAGAAAAATAATATCACATCGGGGCTGCCAACAGATTTTCGAAATGAGAAGCTGCAGCACTAAATTTCAACTTCAAACCTCAACTCCTCCTGCAGCACTTTGAACTCTCAACACTTAGAAAAATTTGTTGCAGCAATAAAACTTCAGCACTTAGAAGAAAAAACGACCCAAGCTTGCTTCAACAACTTCTAGCTTCAAATTTATTCCTCCAAAGCTCAACTTCGAATTTCTCCACACTCAACTTTCCTCACACTGCAATCTTTTTCACTTCAGAGCTCAAGTCGAACTTGCTAGCTGATGGAGAAAAATGAACAAACTCACAACTCATATAGCTAATTCGAATTCTAGAAGGAAGCTAATTTTAGCCAGTACATTCAAATTTTGATTTTCCCTCCTCTGGCAGCTGCAACACTTGGCGTTTGGCATCTAGAATATTTTGACCTTCTAGAATTTCAAGAAGATTCACTGATCTAGGCGTACTTCACTAGCATCATCTTTTGAAAATATTAAATTCAAAGGCTCCTTAAGGAATTCACTTCACCAGCTGAGGCATTGACAGTTTGATTTCATCCATCTCTGGCTCAAGAAGATTATTTTCATGAAGAATTTGATCAAAATCATCTAGGCATTCAATTTCAAATTCACCAGTCAAGGCATTTCATCTTCAAAAAGAACACTTCTATTCCTTGCCTTAGAAAATTTTAAATTTTTACTTAGGAAATCTCATTATTCAGACGCCCATCAAAAATCTTCATCTAAAATCTTTGGCGAGGCATGGAAAATTTTAAAATCAACTCCTTGTCGAAGATATCCAGTGCCCAGAAGAAAATTCCCCTCAAAAAACATCAAATTCATGGGTCTATAAACGAAGGGGTACTTTTATTTTTTGTATTTTACACCTTAGAAAAATATTTTGCCATCAAAGTTCATCTTCATTCTTCATCTCTGGGCGTATTTTCCTTGCTTTGCCTTGACAATTTTCTTCAACCTCATGAAGCTAGCACATTTTGATGTATCTACTACCAATTTATCCATGCCTTAGCAAATCTTATCACCTTCTCTCAAGGTTAGGCGTATTTCTCTAGAGGAGGTGGAATTTGTGCCCTAGAAAAATTTCAAATAACATCACCAGCATGGGCGCATTTGAGAGGTCTAGGAGGAATTTTGAACACCTAGCGGTTTTTTTCTCACCACTATCTCTCTTTCACTTTGGGCGCATTTTGCTTGGGGTGGAGGAATTTTATCTTGACTTAACTATTTTCCTCATCACCACCTTCCACCTTGGGCGCATTTTCCTAGGGGATGAGGAACTTCAACACTTAGAGTTTTTCCATGCTAACTTCAATATGGGTGCATTTAGGGTATACAGGAGGAATTTAACATTACTTAGAACATTTTTTAGAGAGCCACCACCTTCAATATCCTTGGGCGCATATGAGGTATTAAGGAGGAATTCAAGAACACTTTGAAACTTTTCCTAGAGCAACCTCCAACTTGGGCGCATTTGACATGTCAAGGAGGAACTTCCAACGCCTTAGCTACTTTTTTCTTCACACCTCTTGGAGATGGGCACATTTGGGACCCTCTGCAGGAATTAACAATGACTTAGAAACTTTTTTATCACTACCTCTCTCCTAGGGTGCATTTGAGGTATGGAGGAATTAGCAACGCCTTGAAAACTTCTCATCACCTTGACTTGATGAGGGCGCATTTAGGGGGTCCTGCAGGAACTTTCTAACACTTAACAATTTTTCCTTGATGCCTCTTGAGCTAGGGCGCATTTAGCTAGGTGGGGAGGAATTCATGCCACTTAGAAACTTTTCTTCCAAGCCAGCTTCTTCTTGAGGGTGCATTTGAGGGGTGGAGCAGGAAGTTTCATGACTTAGAAAAAATTTCATAGCTTCTTCTCCTTGAGTTTGACGGGGTGAGCAGGAATTTTAACACTTGAAACTTTTTCCTCCTTAAGCCAGCCTCATCTTGGGCGCATTTCACAGGGGGTGAAGGAATTTTCTCAGACTTAGACATTTTTTAGCTTGCTCGCCCTTGTTTACTATATTTAGTAAGTTTCCTGGTTTTCACTTTTTTGAAGCTCGGATTGATCTAAAATTTTAATCACAAGATCCTCATGACCTAGTTGATTTGTTCACATTGGTATCTCGTGCTAACTTGCTATTTACAGCATGTTTTTGGAGGTGATTTACTATTTATAGTAATTGATTGGTTTCAGGACTTCCACAACTCCGTTTAACTTGAAATCTGACTGGCGTGATCCTCATGGGTTGATTGGCCTGTTCACACTAGTGTCTCATACTAACTTGCTATTTATAGCCTGTTTCAAAAGTGACTTACTATAAATAGTAAGTGCTCAGATTGCCTTCAAATTTTACCATTGGATAGCTTGAAAGATACTGATCGCAGTGGGATGCATCAGTTTTCAGAGATTCTGGCATTTGACCCCTCATTTTGGGTCCCAAAGCTGGAAACCCTAATTTGACTTGCATGTTGCTCAAACAATCTCCGTTTGACCCCGTTTTTGTTGCATGTCGCCCTATTCATGATACTGAAGTGTTGGGTAGCTACCAGAATGATCCTGCTAAAAATAGTAAGTCGTTGAAAAAGTGACCAACTTTGCTTGCATGTCACCTTGCTACATAGCTCTTGAAAAACCCATAAAGAATAACCTGACATGTGCTGAAAAGTCTTGCATGCAAACCCTAAAAATAGACTCTAAAGACAACTCTTGAAAATGGTCATGATCCTGGTTTGCATGTTACATCACTGCGAAGCTTTTGAAAAATTCACAAAGAATATCCAGACATGCGTTGAAGACTCCAACATGCAAACCCTAAAAATAGTCTCTGAAGCCCGAGTGTTGAAAGTTATCATCTCATCTTGCATGTTATACCATTACGTAGGTCTCGGAAAACCTAGAAATAATCTCCAGACATGCATTGAAAATCTTCACATGTAAACCCTAAAATCTACTTCTGAAGGTGATACTAGCTAAAAATAGAAAGTTGTCAGATCTGGCTCAAATTTTGCAGACAAACAGTTTGACGTGTCCTGGATGCAGTGTGATGGATAGAACTTTCAAATGCTGAGAAAATGTCCCAAATTAGATACTTACTAAAAATAGTAAGTTGTCAGAATTCAATGAAATTTTATTTGGGAACATTGGAAGCACTACTGGCCTGTGCCAAGCTCAGATTTCAATTTACTCACTCCATTTGACTTCAAACTGGCCGGAAGATTCAAAACCCTAATTCTCAGACTTACCCAAAATTTCAAGTTTAAGCTCAAAGACGAGCACATCCCCAGAAAGGCAGACAGCAAAAAGAGACAGAAAGAGAGAGAGAGAGAGAGAGACAAAACCAAAGCCAAAAGACGAGGAACGGAGCAAAAAATAGGGGGTCCCCATTTTGAATGGGGTGATGTGTGAAAAGGTCACAACAAGACTTACACAATTGTTCAACTGAAGATCGAAAGGGGGGTTTTACAAGCTTCGAAAGATTTGGCAATGAAGCACAGGTTTCCTAAACTAACCAGAAAATACCGAATTTAAATGGTTGCAGGGATAGAAGATGTTATGGAATAATCTACACACGAGACGTGGAGATCAACTTTCACAAGCCTCAACCAAGCTCTGCTTTGCCTCGCCTCGGACAACTTCCACAGAACCGGTGCAATCTTCAAGGGGAGTAACTAAAAGTATTTAGATCACAATTCAATATGAGGGCACCATCACAACGACGCATGTCAACACATAAGCCATAATCGAAGTTAAGTCCACAATGTTCTAGTTGACCACGCAAGGCGAACACACCATCAGTGAGTCTGCTAGTGGTATGGATTTAACGAAGCTTGCTTAAATTGAACACCACATTCCACAGTTACTATCTACTTGCATGAAATGAAATTTGTTCTACTTTAAGTTCTACTTTAAAGTGCTAAATGATTCGAAAGGATGAAGGAGCCTTGCTAGCTACTCACAACAAAAGAAGAAATCACCATCAATGAAAACTTTTTTTATTATGAAAGCGTTCACAACAACTTCTTACAAAGCATTCAATGAGAAAGTTTTCCTTCCTCTTCAAACTATGCTAACTCTAAGTTGTCTCTCTATCTTCCTAATCTAATCTAATGATCTAATGAATTACAAATGAGGGGGGGGATGCTCCTTTTATAGTTGGCCAAGTCCAATGGACGACTCAGATTACAATCAGATGGATGGCCCAGATCATGCCACCTCAGCCCTAAACAAGATTCACCCTAAAAACTGCCACCAAGAAGAGTGGGATAATAAATGAGCAATTAATGTCCACCATCCTTCTGGAAGATTCTCGTCCAGAGACACGTTCCCATTGTCCTTCTCTTGACTGCAAATTGTATGAATATGGCCAACATAGCTTCAATCGGCATGGCAAGCACATTCTTAATCTAAAACTCCAAGACTACAACTTCTTTCTCTTGCTTGATGATGAGTCTCCTCTTAGTTGTCATTATTTAACTCTGAAGTGCTTGAGGATGATTTCTAACCCCTGGAGCCTTCATCATTTCCTTCATCCCGATCTTGAAGGATTTTCTTGTCCTGGACTCAACCATTTCTTCCTTGCCACCTACCTCTCTGAGTTGGGCACATTTAGATTCTTGTGGAGGAATTTTAAGACTTAGCCATTTCTTCCGACATCTCCCTTCATGATTTGAGCACAACTAAGACATTATGGAGGAGCTTGAAACATGCAACTTTTCCTCTTCCAGGGTTGTAACGTTGCCTTGGAGTATCTATTCCATCACCTCATCATTCTTTGGTTCCAGCGTTCATCTTGCAAAACATAGAGAAGAGCATCAAAACACTTTATAATATAAAATCTCTTCACTTACCTAATCTCTATGTTCTGATCTCCAAGGTTTGATTGATCTCTGGATCTGATAGGGTTCATCATTTTCCTCTAGCAAACCTTGCCTTCTTCATAACTTTTCACCATGGGCGTGTTTAACATCCTAATGTTTTCATCTTCTTGCCTAAGCAATTTCGTTCACCTATCTTGTCCATCTTCTCTCGGGAGCTTGATGCTTGAGTTTCACTTCATCCCGAGGGAGTCTTCTTTTATTTGACTTAGACAAAAAATCACCCATCTTGAGCTTAGGTGCACTTGACCCCTTTTGCCTTCTTTTTCTATGCCTTACAAAATTTTATCCATCTGAGCCTTAGGAAATTTATCTTCCCTTAGAAAATTTTATCAATCATAGGGCAGGCATCCATTTTGAAGTCCCAAGCCAAGGCATAATACCTCATAATTTATTTCCCTTAGAAAATATTCAAGAACTCCCCTTAGAAAAAATTTCTCAACTTTAGATATTCATGGGCGCACATGAAGGGGGTTCATTTAATTATTTTACCCTTGAAAACATTTTTCCACTAAGGTTTGACTTATGGGCACCTATCATCTTCCCTTTCTTGTGTTAGGCGTACTTGAAGATGTCATCCTGCTTGGCTGAGAAAACCTCCATGTTCTAGGGCGCAAATGAGAGGGTTTACTGCCACTTTCCCATGCCTTAGAAAAAAAATTTCTATCCTCTCCATGATGGGCGCATTTTAGAGGGTCTCAGGCAACACTTGTGACTTAGAAAAAATTTCTCCAACTTGCTTCATGCCAAGGGCGCATCTCACTCCCCGTGTTTCCATTTTTGCCTTAGAAATTTTTTTGAGGGCTTCCTTCTTAGATGGGCACATATGAGAGGGCCTACTTCCATTTTGTAACTTAGAAAAATTTTGATGCCTCTTTACTCATCAAGGTGGGCACATATGAAGGAGTCAAATGCCATTTTGCAACTTAGAAACTTTTTGATGCCATCCCACACCCTGGGCGCATTCTGAGGGGTAGTACTTCCATTTTACTATGCCTTGGAAACTTCCTCACTTAACACACCACCTTGGGCACATATGATACCTTTTGTTTCCATTTAGACACTTAGAAACTTTTGATGTCTCCTTACACTTTGCTTGAGGGCGCATTTGGGGGGTGTAGCTTCCATTTTGTGCCTTAGAATTTTTATTTTTATTTTTTTTATCTCCATGTCATGTTGGGCGCATTTGCTAGGGGCTCCTGCCAGTTTCAAACACCTAGATAAATTCCATGCTCCTCACCTGCCTAGGGCGCATTTGAGGGTCTGTACTGCCAGTTTTCATAATTAGAAAAAAAAATTCATGCCTCCTTGTCAGCTTTGGGCGCATTTGGCCTCCTCTCATGCTAGTTTCAAATACTTAAAAAAAAATTAAGCATCCACCTTGCCAAGGGCGCATTTCATGGGTGGTGGAGGAAGTTTTCAACACCTTAGAGAATTTCCACACTTCCTTCACAAACTTGGGTGCATTTCCATGAGGTGGCCTCTAGTTTTCATGCCTTAGACAAAATTTGTGCTAACTTCTCCAACTTGGGTGCATTTTGGGGTGTCCACAGGAAATTTATCTTGCCTTAGTCAATTTCTTACATCCCCTCTCCATGTTGGGCGCATTTGAGGGTGTGTCAGCGATTTTCAATGCCTAAGAAAGTTTTCTGGCCTATGTGATGCCTGGGGCGCATTCAACAGGTGATACTTCCATTTTTGATGACTTGATCATGCCTGAACACTAAGTCATTTTTTGTAACTGGTTCGCCCTAGCTTTCTATTTTTAGTAAATCCCCTGATTTTCATACCTCTGCAACTCCGTTTGTCTTCAAATTCGCCTGACGTGATCCTCATGGGTTAATTGACCTGTTCACATTGGTGCTTCGTGCTGACCTGCTATTTATGGCCCAGTTCTAGAGGTGACTTACTATAAATAGTAAGTACTCGGATTGCGTTCAATTTCACCAACGGATAGCTTGAAGAATACTGATCGCGATGGGATACATCGGTTTTCAGAGATTCTGGTATTTTACCCCTCATTTTGAGTCTCGAAGTTGGAAACCCTAATTTGACTTGCATGCGCTTCAGATGACCTCCGTTTAACCCCGTTTTTGTTGCATGTCGCTCTGTTCATGATACTGAAATGTTGGGTGGCTGCTGGAGTGATCCTGCTAAAAATAGTAAGTGTCTGAAAAAGTGACCAACCACTTGCCGAATGAGTTTGCATGTCACAATGCTCGAGAGATCTCAAAAAACCCAGAAAAACCCAATAAACTAGATGCATCTGGTACTAGCTAAAATATTAAGTTCCACGAAAAAATGATCAACTCGCATGTCCGTATTCGTAGCTCTCGAAAAACCCTAAGGAATATCCCGACATGCACTGAAAAATCCTGCATGCAAACCCTAAAAATGGCTCCTGGAGCCTGGACTGCTAAAAAAAATAACAAGTTGTCAAATTCAGCTCAAAATTTGCAGGCAGGTTGCTTGAAAGGTTCTGAGCACGGTGTAGCAGTCAGAATTTCAAAAGTGTTGAGGAAATGTCCCAAATTGAGTACTTACTAAAAATAGTAAGTTGTCAGAATTCAATGAAATTTTGCTAGGAACCTATTGGAAACTTATTGAACGCAGCACCAAGTTCAGACTTCAATTTGCTCACTACATTGACCTTAAACAAGCCTGAAGAATGCAAACCCTAACTTACAGACTTAGCCAAAATTTCCATTTAGACGGGCACATCCCCAGAAAGACAGACGGAACAAAAGAGAGACAGCCGCAAAACCAAAGCCAAAAGACGCGAACGAAGCAAAAATTAGGGGGTCCCCATTTGCAATGGGGTGATGTGTGAAAAGGTCACAATAGAAAGCACATTAGAGACAAAGCCAAAGTAAGGAAATAAAAGCAACATTGGAAAAAGACAAACCTATACAGCAACCTCACTCTGACAAATGTATGCCCAACTCTTTACCTTTCAAATATGTGGGGCAGCAGATAGATGATTGTGTCAGCTGCATTGATCTCCACAATAGACAGAAAAAAACAATAGTGTGTAGCACAGATTCTGAAAGCTGGAAGCATGAAAGGAAGGTGTTGTCTAGCTTTGATCAATAGTTAAGCTGCCAGTGGTATCAACAGAAGGCATATGTATGAATAGGAGAGAGCAATATTATATGTATATATTTAAATATTTTGCTTTCAAGATCCCAGGGCATATATTATTTAGGATACTAACATCATCACAGATGCAAGGTAAAAGTTTAGGTTTAAAAGGAACTTAATGTTGATTTCAAGATATCAGTTCATGTATTATTGAAGATAATAACTTCATGGCAGGTGCAAGGTATTGCATGTCATACATGAAAATTGCAAAC
The DNA here is from genome assembly GCA_007258455.2 of Sequoia sempervirens. Taxonomy (NCBI): domain Eukaryota; kingdom Viridiplantae; phylum Streptophyta; class Pinopsida; order Cupressales; family Cupressaceae; genus Sequoia; species Sequoia sempervirens. The sequence continues at coordinate 41,312 of VDFB02109374.1, forward strand.
AACATTAATAAAAGATGATATTATTCTTGATATGTTGTCAAAAAGCTTTAAAGAAAATCATTATCAACAGATAATGACAATGGTAAAAATAATTTATATGGAAACTTGATTGCACCTGAACAGCACCTTCTCCAAGCAATTCCTTTAGACCCTTCTGGAACTGTTTATACTTAGATGGATTTGTGTTGCGTATATAGCAGAATAAATCTGGAGAGAATGAAGGAATTCCTGGAAAAGACACTCTGGGACCAGTGTAGACAGTATCACCAATGCAGAAAGTGTCTGGATTGTTGAGACCAATAACTACAAAAGTTACAAACAGAATATTTCAATTCTTGAAGCATGTCAATCAGATTCCAACCAGCATGTCAATAACTAATTTGTGTGGTACTAAGCTGAGATGAGATGAAATGACTTTTATTTACCGTTGATACAAATTGTTATGTCAGACTTATCAAAGAATAACTAGAAAACTAAATCTATAGCACAATGCCCTCAAGAATACAATGAAAAAGTTTTTACCATCACCAGCATATCCAACATCCACTGTTTCTCTGCTTTGACCAAATAATTTTTGTGGTCTTGTCAAGGTGACTGTTTTCCCAGTTCGAGCCAACTGAACTTTCATGCCCTTACTGAACTGGCCTGCATAACAAAGTAGGAAATGGCAATAGAGTATTGTGCATTAAATTATTTCACATTTTATCAACATACCCTAAAGATTGGATACTTAAACTTAGATGATATACTCTGTAATAGTAAATCTGCAAACCTGAACAGACTCGGACAAATGCAACTTTATCTCTATGTTTTGGATCCATATTTGCCTGCAGCTGAGAAGAGAACAGTTTCATGAGATAGATTTGTATTATCACATGTTAAAGTACACCTAAATTTTATTTTCAATTGTGAGCAGCCAACATAAATATGGCATGCACATACAATGAAGTTCCCAGCTAGATGAAAGAGCGTTTAAAAGAAGACAAAGCATAGTCATAGGGTGGACAGGCAACATTAATATGTATCCACATATAAAAAGAGGTCAGCTAGATGAACAACTGTTCAGAATAAGAAAATGCAGATGCATATCTTGGTGAATGTTTGATATGGAAAAGACCTCGTCAACCCAAGAAATTTGGGATAGGATCTTGTCAACACTCCTATCAAGTTCAATGTGAAGTAGGACAAGGATGAATGAGGAAGAACCTAATTCATGTCATGAAATTATGAGATCTATTGCCTATGCATGCCTAGGCAAACTCCTAAAGGAAAGCGATGGATGAAATGAAAGGTGGCTAAGAAAGGTAAGAATAAGGAAAATATGGGAAGGATCAAAGAATGCCAAATGCAAGGATTAGCCAACCAATGATGCAGTAAAAAAATCAATCAAAGCTGCAATAAAAGCAACCAAAGCCAACTGAATCTGAGCACCACTTGACAAGAAAGGCCAGTCTATAGGGAAGGTAGAACCTAAGAACTCAAAACACAAAGGTAAAATGTAAAAGGCTCTAACTTTGCCTCTTCTAGGAATTGTCCCTTCTAGAAACCAATTTTATAATAATAACTTCACTTTTGTCTATGTTAAGATAATGTTAGTTGGAGATAGCCGAAGTGATAAGAAGGCAAAAGACAATAATAAAGGTGAATTACATAATAACTAAATACTACCTTTGCTCGGTTTTCTTTTAACTTCAACTCCATAGTCTGGAAATTTTGAGGGTACATCCTAAGAGAGTGCAATCACTGTACTCCCAAAACTACATTTGTCTCTCCAATTCCTATAGTTGGTGTACAATGTCTATTATTATGTTTCGATAATATTGGTCATCCAGATATGTATGAATTGTTGTTGGCCTCGAGTAGTTATAAGTATCGGTAGGTTGACAGTTGTGTTCTTCTTGGCAGCTGTCATGTCCTTTAAATAGATTGTGTATCATTAGGGAAAGTAGTACGATCTAGTCGGATCAACTCTTATCTTGGCTGACCATCTTTGGTCTTCTTCAATAATTATTTCATGTGTGAATAAAGATATATTTAATGCATGTATCTAGTATGCATTGGCATTTCTATATTAATTCATGTATTTCATTTATCAGATAGATCAGTAAACATTTGGCGCCATTGCCTTAAAGAAATCTGGTCAAATTTGAGAGATTCATGCCCTTAGACCCCAATAAAGGTGGGAAGAGACCAAGTGTTCAAGATCAAGAGATCAGGCGATCTTTAAGGATCATCGAGCAAAGAGAACGAAGGGTACAATTGAACGGTGAAGTTGAAGAACCCGAAGGGTTTCTGATCGAAAGCCCAAATCCAGCCAAGAGTAAAAGCCGAAGCATAAGCAAAAGCCATAGTTGGGAAGAAAGGAAATTTTTCATGGAAAGAGAACACACGAAGGGTAAGCACACGAAGGGTGAGTGGGAAGAAATAGCATGACATCTACCGCTCCCTGATCAAGCATACATCAACCTCGGCAACCAAGTGGGAGAACCATCTATACCATCAACATTAGATGAAGGGGAAGGCAAGGGAGAACCCACCAACCTAGTCGTCAAAGAACCATTTGTACCATCAATGTTAGCCAAAGGGGAAGGCGAGGGAGAACCTACCGACGGTCTGACAAAGACATACAAGAACACCATACGCCACAATGAATACTTGATACTCACGGAGGAAACAAATATTGGAAGATCATAGCCGATAATGCCAGGATGAAGAGAGCATAGAAAGGACCCCAAAGGCAACCCTATGGTGCAGGAGCACCTTGTCAGGTTTAAGCCTCCATGAGGCCAATTTGTGAAGTTTGAGTTAGTTAGGTGATCTAAGCTTGTAATAAGGTCATTTATACCATTTTGAACATGTTTGAGTCTATTTTAGGTCCTAGGAGTTCTTGGTTGGGCCATTTTGCAATTATGGTTAAAAGTTGTCAATTCTTGCAAAATTGTCATATTGAAAAGTTGCAAAAATCCAAGAATGGGAATACGAAGAGTCAAGATCATGTAGAAGTTGATTAGTTAGTTGGGAAGTTAGAAATGGTTTTAATATGATAAATATATAATTCCAACTCGAATTTGGGGGGTTGGAGATGGTTGGAAATTGTGAAGAAGAAGAAGAAACCCTTGTTTTTGTGCATTATTTCTGAATTTTTCTCATATTGCAGAATGTTCTCTTGGTTTGAACAGATAGTATCTTTTATATAACAATCTGAAACTGGTTGGAGAAGTTAGTGCTGAGAATCTACTTTCATTTGCAATTGGTCTCATCAATTTTTATTAAGATTTGTAAAAGTTATGGCATTTTTGGTACAGGCTGTCCTGAATGACTGATTTTTTCTGTAACAGTCCGAAAGAAACACATGGTACGGATTGGTACGGTACAATAATGGTTTGAAACCAAAGGGAAATGATGGATAAATGAGTCTAGTTTCATTTTTTTTTTGTTTGATCTAATTTCATTAAGATTTGAAAGAGTTATGACAATTTTGGTGAGAGCAGGTTTGTGATAAAACTAGGGTTTCCAACAAGCATTAAAAAAACTATATCTTTGTATTGCGCCATCCAAAAAGGCTCAAACTTGATGAGTCTTCTTTACATTGCTGCACAAAGTTCCTACAAAGGGATTTGAATTATTTGATCATTTGGGAAAGATATGGAGGTTTTTTTGTGTCTTTTCATAGTAAATATTGTCATAACCCTTGGTGAAATGAGGGTTTAACAAAATAATGCATTGTTGAGTTGTTTAATGTAATGATCATTTGTATGCCATCAATATGCATGGTGAGTAGGACAGCAAGTGGAAAGTTTTGTGATTCCTCCAGCAAGTTTGAATCTAGAAAGGTAGAAACTTCTAGAATTCACAAGGAATGGATCAAAGGATCCTGTGAGACATTACAAGACATACTAGACAATCTGGGTAGCAAATGGCCAGAATGATAGAACCTATTGGCTGAAGGCATTTCCAGCAACTCTCACAGGCATAGCTATAGACTAATATATAGAATTGGACATAGCACACAAAGCTACATGGGATGCATTGGAAAGAGCATTCCAAGAGGAATTCAAACTCCTGAGAGACGACAATGAAATTGTAGCAGGGACCTACAATACTAAACAAGCATGAAAATATACGAGCTTACAATCGTAGGCTCAAAGAACTATTGGTGAATCTAGAAAACAAGTCGGCAGATGGATTGAAGAAGAGATGGTTTATCAAAGGGTTAATCCCTTCATTAAGAAAAAAATGAAAGTTGTACCCCCCTCCGATATTGATGCTTACAATTGAGCAATGGACATAGAGAGTGAGGACAAGACATCCTCTCAAGGGAAGAGAAACAAACGAAGAAGATAGCTCGAAAGAAAATGGCAACAGTGAATCCAAAACGATACAAGCCTTGAGGAGGGACATGATGCGAATTATGAAAGAGTTGAAAGCAGAGAAAGAAGCCATCAAGGAAAACAAAGAACTATAGTGTATGGGATGCAAGAACGAGGGCCACATTAAGAAAATTGTCTCAAGAAGCTATTCTATGACATTTGCTAGGTTATGGGTCATTCAACAAAGGCGTGCCCATACAATTTGAAGACTAGAAGTTAACAAGTACTCTTTACGTAGGGAGAAGAATCCACTCCATCAGAGCCACAAAATACATCTCCAAGCAGTTATCGAAATCAAATAGGAGGAAGAAGCTAAATACAATATGACCCTGTAATGTCCCCTTCTAAGCACTAGTCCTTTTTGGTGACCGTTAACCTATTTCGGAGGCTCGTAGGATAGTCGGAAGCAAAATTAGGGTTTCCTATTTTTTAGGTGGTATCTTTCTGAGTTTTCAAGGGATGCATATAGAAGTTTTCCAATATGTCTTTAGGGTCTTTTTGGGTTTCCGAAGAGCTTCAAGGGGGTGTCACATGCATTTTGATCAGTGACCTTTTTCGGACTTACTATTTTTAGTAAGTTACGATAGCTACTCAAAATGTGCTCAAATGATGTTTGGAGTCACTATTTTTAGCAATATGCTATTTTTAGTAAGTTCTATTTTTGGCAATATGGCTTGCCAGCAATTCAACACTCAGTTACTAATTCTGGTAGTGCAATCTTGGCAGAGCCTTCTCCAACTTTCTTGGAGTCAAAAAAAGCAAAGTTGATAACTTAAGTTATATTACTTGATATTTCTAATGTGTTTTTTGGCCCCCCACGCCTAGGCTCATTGACTTAAGTTGGTTTTAATTTATGGCCCCTCGTGTGGTTATCCAATTTGGAAAAGATTATTGCTTTTTATAAAGTTGATATTGCTAAGTCATGTTGGGCGCCCAAGGTCTTGGTCAAAGATGAACTTAAAATATTATTATATTTCTCCTCATGAGGGCATCCCCTTTTGGAGAGAATTGGAGATTTGAATTCCTAGGTTTGAAGCCTATAAATACAATGCCTTGATGAGCCTAGTATTTGGTCTAGTTTTGGGTAGAATCTATAGTCTATTTGCTCATAGATGTCATGGACTTTAAGGCTTAAGTGTTGGTATTGGCATAATGTTTCCCTCAAATTATTAACATTTGATATTATCCTATCTTTGCAACCTTTAATGATATTTGGCATAATATGTGGGTCATCTATATTAGACAAACAGGGTGCAAAGCTAATGTCTCTGCCTGAGCTATCGAAGCAGATAGTTGTGTATGTCATCACATACATCATTTGTGAGGGTCACCAGTCAAATTTGCATTTTGTCCACTTCAAGCTTTTGAATCACATGAGACACGAAAGGAGAATGAATGTGTCCAACGTGTTGTACAATCTTCTCTCAATCATGGCGGTCGAGACCCAAAAAGGTAGAGATAATTTTGTTTCCCACCATTGCTTGATTAAATTGCTAGTTGAAAAATCTCTACGTGATGTATCTGGAATGACTTGGGAAGAGTTTATTAAAGTTGATCAAAATTATCGTCAGGAAGAGTTTGTCAATGTTGAGCATTTTCCACCTAGGGCTATACCTCAATCCCGTAGGTCTAGCAGGAGAGTAAGCACAGCTGAAGCCATTCCTAGTGCTTCAACCTCTGGTGCTGGCTCCAGTGTGAATCCTCCTACAGCAAAAGAAGCTATAGAAATTAGTTCTTCTGAAACAGAGCACTCAAAAAAAGAAAGTTCTTCCTCGGATTTTAAAGATGAAGTTCCACTTGAAACCCTCATGAAAACTAGGGCACAGTAGAGAGAGGTAGAAATGAGAAAAGGGAAGGCTAAAACATAGCCTGTAGAAAGAAAAGTACCAAGATCTAAGAAGATTAAGGCTGATACTGTTCATCCTGTAGCCAAAGGAAAACATGAGAAACCTCCCAAGAAATCAAGACCAATTGGGCCTGCAATTGGTACGCCTCTGCAGGAAAGCCCTAAACTTGGTGAGACCTCACATGAGGACCCTGAAGCTCCAATGGAGCAGGAGAATGTTGAAAAAGGAGAAGACATTCAGAAGAGCAGCAAACATAACACTGGCCGATCTTGCTGACATTGCAGAAGAATTGGGAGAAAATTAGGACTTCTTGTAGCATGAGCAAGAGGTCCTGTAGCATGAAGTCTTGCAGCAACAACCAGAACCGGAGCAGGAGTTCTTGCAGCCACAACAAGAACAAGAGTCCCTGCAGCAAAAGGAAGAAGAAATAGCACCCTTACAGCCAGAGATAACTGGACAGCCTGAGTCCATGCAAATAGTGCCATATGAGGAGCTGCCATCAACAAAAAGACTAGGCATTCATAATCCTCCTAGTTTTACAGTACATGCAACAATTTTGAATTTATGGAGAGAAATACAAAGAAGGGAAGAAGAATGGAAAAAGGAAAAACAGAAGTTGAAGGAGGAAATTCAAAAGGATGAAGAGATTGAGGATAAAGATGCAAAAATTGCCACCCTGAAACAGAAGGTGGACAATATGGCAGCTTTGGCGCCAAAGATTTTGGAATGTAGAGATCCTCTGAGGGTCTATGCTCTGCTCCTGAAAGAAAAGTATCTCTCTTTTAAGATGTCAAGGCTTGCCTCAAGTTTGAATCCTTCTATTGATACCCCTATGGAATTTTTCAATGCTTATAGGATTGTCTCACCTGAAATGAAGAATTTGCTATGTGAATTTTATTTACATAATTATGTTGTCACAAAAGACCATGATTGGAATCCGTTGTTGTATGTTGGGGATGTTCAATTGAAAGCATTCATGTCTTGGGTGCAAAATGAGATTAGTTGGGGACAACAACATGGTGCTTATAAACAATTGGAATCTGATATCTCTCTGCCTATTAGAGCTGAATCAAGCAACCTAAGGGATATTTACAGAGAATAGCACAGAATGTTGCTCAGACCAAGTTATGGCAATAGGATTATGCCTTGGATTGAGGTAGTTTACACTGAGTATAAGGTAAAAATAGTAGCAAAGGAGGAAACCGTGAGGAGATGTTTATCCCAGAGATGGAATAGTCTGACTGATGAGCTGAAACAGGCTGAGCCTCATTCCATCCACAATTATGCTGCAGCATTAAAAAGAATTGAGAGACATATTCAAATTGGGAGAACTCATGGACGGCATTGGCTTCCCTTGACTTTTCAGCCACCCATGCTCATGTGGCCCGTGCCAAAATTTCAGATTCTACCAGTATGACATTGCTACAGAGAGGTAGAGATGGAACAGGTTTGACAGATTGGGAGGATTCTATTGGGACCCTGACTCATGTACTGCAGCCACTGATGTTGGACAGCTCTCAGTTGCAAATTTTAGAACTTTGACCAAGCAAAAGAACAACTCTTCCCCTGCTGGAGGACCAGCAAAACGTTAGGTAGGGGGAGTGATGAACCTAGTTTTTGGTCTAGTTTTGGGTAGAATCTATAGTCTATTTGCTCATAGATGTCATGGTCTTTAATGCTTAAGTGTTGGTATTGGCATAATGTTTCCCTCAAACCATTGAAATTTGATATTATCCTATCTCTACAAACTTTAATGATATTTGCCATAATATGTGGGTCATCTATATTGATTTTGTATGTGATTAATGAATGTTTCTTAGAGTGGTTATAGATGTGCAGTTATTATGTGTACTAACCTTGGTATGCAGATTTAATACACCAAGTTGAGAAAGACACCGCCAACTGGGCATGCACCATAACGTCCAACTGAGAAATTGCTCCAAGTCAAAGGCAGCCGGCAGCAAAGATTCTTCATGCAACTAAATGTAACCGCCTTGCAGTGGACCTTAATGATCAAGTATGCATGAGCATTACTACTGTGTTGGATATGCGCTTAACTTGCATGTCTGACCAGATTCCATGCATGTGTAACCGCCATCGCTCCACTTTCCCCTGTTTTCCCTAAATGGCGTCCTCCCAGTCGTGGAGTTGACTGCCTTGTTTAGCTGTAGTATAAATAATGATTTGATGCTCCTTCAAAAGGTTACACAATTTGACATTGTTCTCTCATTCTCCAGTTTCAATAATACAGATACATTACTCTTTGTATGCATGATTTACAGTGAATAAAATAAAGTTTTGAGTTCAAGCATCTGAGTTCTTGTTAGTTTAGAGGATACTTATCCAAGGGGGCCCACTTGGTGAGTAATCCGTCTTCTTAATTTAGCATTAGTTTAGTATTACTTGTTGTTTAGTACTTAGTTAGAAATCTAGCATCGACTGTTCCTGCAGCCACTAGAATTCTATTACGTGACTGTTCCTGCAGCCAAAGCAGACAAACTAGTCTCCTGTTTGTTGCTCAAATTCTCATTCTTGCTCTGCATTTCAACTTAGCATAGTTGTTGATTGATATTCAACATTTGCTTTATTTCCTTTTAAGCAATTTACTTTCAGTATTGCGTTTCTTAGTTGTAGAGTGCAATGACTAATTGAGCCCCTAGTGCACATACTGTGCTGACCCATTTCAAGTTCACGTCCCTGGGTTGACAAGTTAAATGCACCTTGATGATGGTTGAATAGCTATTTAGGTTAGATGTTCAGTCTTTGAATCATGGCTGTAAAGGCTTGGTTATGAAATCATTGTAGGAGGCCAACATGCCTCTCCCTCTCATTTGATATTCATTTTTCTATCATAACGAAGTGCTGCAAAAATTGCTTCAAACTCTTGCTTCGAGGTTGAGACGCCTCCTAGTTCTTCTTCAATTTTGAGTTTGAAAGACAACTCCTAGCTGATCAATGACTACTTCTCCACTTAGAGGTTGTAGATTGAGATTCATTAGTGATGGCTTCCTTTGTGTTTTCAGTTTGGTGCGGCTTTGATGTTTTCTAGTGACATTTTGGTGTCTTCCTCTGCTGTTTTGGAGGTTTTGGAGTGCTTTTCCAATCTATTGCTGACCCACATTTATGCTTGTACCGTTCCAAAGACTTGTCGGAATTTTGTGGGTATTGGCTCATTTTGTTCCTTGCATCTAAGCACCCCTTCTCCTAGAATCCCATATTTTTAGAGGGAGAACTTGATTTTTGATAATGGTCACCCTTCTTAGGGGGTCATACTTCCTTGGGATTGGTGCATCGTTTTGCACGCCAATCATTTGCAAAACTTTTGGTGGTGGCTTACTATTGGATGTTGGACGCCTGGCTCCTAGGCATCATTTGCAACAAGTTTGAGGTCGTTCAGAGTTGCAGTTAACGAGATATGAGCATTTGAAGGTTGCTGGTTGGAGTTCGTGCACGATGTACTTTCATATCAGGCTGCTGCTCCTTCATATCAGACCTGGTAATTTCAGTATTTTATCATAATATCATGATGCCTTATCATTGTAATATCATAGAGTTGGTTTCCTAACACTTGGGCTTCAATTTGGTTTGGTTCTCTTATATTGTATTGAATCTAACACCATATTGTAATGCTGATTTAGTAGTACTAATCAGCTTTCTTTTTCAGTATTTTGTATTTCACTCCCACTGGATAAGTGGTTGAGTTTTTGTTTACTTTTTGTTGCCCGCTGAAAAGTGGAAGTGGCTAGCTATGCAGCCAAGTTCTTTGTTTTTATCTACTCTCCAGTAGTCCGCTAAAAAGTGGAAGAGGTTGGCTTGCTGCCTAGTATTTACATTTTCTCTATTGGCTGTCTTGCCGCCAATAGTTCTTGTACTTCCAACATTTTCAATATTGTAATCAGATCCCCTTACATCGTATGCTCTCACCTTGCCCACTCTAGGATCTGGGTGATCAGAAAGTGAAGGGTTACTTCTAGTTTACTTATGCTAACGCTAACAGGTGAAGTTTATGTGAAAAAATTTGGGAAAAAACTAAGGGGGATATTTCAAACCCCAAAGGACACCCTATCATACAATGCCAACAATGTAGTGAATTGGGTCACTTTGTGAGAGACTGCCAGAACAAGCACGACAAAGCGCAATTATTGTGCAAATGGTGTGGACTGGGAAACCACGAAGACACCAGATGTCCGAAGAAAAAGGCTAGTGTCAACATGATTGATGTAAGGCATAATGAAGTATGGGCCATTACTCGTGCCCAAGCAAAGAAGGTTGTGTACCCAAATCCACGTATAGAAAAAGAAAGTCTTCATGAAGCAAGGGCTGAAGTGGAGATGCTATGGATAACGAAGGATGTCACTCAAATGCAAATGCAAGTATGGTAACAAATCAATTGCAATCCAAGAAAAACATTGCACGACAAGTACTTCAAGCTACCGTACCCAATTAAAGTAGTGGATTTATTACAAGTATTCCTGAAATTCAACATGCTTTTGTATTGGGGGAGAATGAGATGGTGCATGCTATGGCACAAATAGAATCTAATGAGAATGAAGATCCAATAATTGAACCTCCGCTATCAGGCGACCAAGTGATTGATCCAATGTTACTGACAGTTAACACGACAAAGAAACCAACTGTGGTGAATATGGAGATCCTTGGAAGGAATCTCACCAATACAATTGTTGATGGCAGGTCTAGCATGAATGTACTTCTAGAAGACACTTGGAGAAGTCTCAACAAGCCAACCATTTGGCTGCAAACATTTCAACTGATGAGTGTAGATCAACAAGGTATTAAGGTACTTGGAGTTTTAATGGGACAAAAGGTAATTATTGAAACCCAAGCATTTTTGTTGAACTTTGGGGTCATTTCATTTAGGAAGAAAGCGAAAGTGTATGAAGCATTGTTGGGTCAGGGTTGGCTGGTAGCAACCAAAGTCGATCACAATTGGAAAAAGAATACAATCTCCATTGAAAACAAGGGTCGGAAGTATGTGGTTGATTTAAAGAACCAAACCATAAGTGAAGAAGTGGCTTCCTCCAATTCATCAGATTCAGACTCTAAAGAAGAATGGGTAGAGAAGCATCATATGGGTCCAATAAAACCAAATGATGAAGGGATTCTAGAATTACAAACATAACCGAAGGATGAAACAAACACTCCCCGCAACCTATTCACTGGAAAATGGACGACTATGAGGTATTTTCGTCGTTTGTAATTTTCTCGAAGCCACAACACTCAATGAAGAGCAACAGATGAAAAATGATTTTGAAAAGTTGGACAATTTATGTGTGCCAAACATAGTCCATGGTTTACAAAAGACAACAGTTGTAGTAGAAGTATCCAACTTTATAGAAGAATACAAAATTACTAATAATATGCCTTTGACTACATTTAAAAGCCCAACTATATAGCCCAATTACATTAAAAGGTTTGACCTTATTGTATGGCGAGAAAAGGACTCATTTGCATGGCAAGAAAAGAATTAGTCATACGGCTAGCTTTTCCCTCAATATGCATCGTACAACTGCCAGTCTACATACAACAATATATATGGCCATTGTATAGCCACATTGTACAGCACCAATAGAAGCAAAATATTGCACAATCCTATTTGCTTTAAGCTACAAGACACATGGTGCAGAAAGAATATTTAGTACACCATCAGTTGGCGAAGGGTATAAACTTCATCGTACGGCCATTATTTAATGTTCACATAGTACAACAATTATTCATTGTGCGGATTGGGTTCACTCAGATAGTATGACAGACCTACATAGTCCAAGGACCTCCATCTTCACACCATATAGTATGATCATTATATAGTACGACGATGTCACCACTCCATCACCATCGGTGTAGTCACAAAGCACAACAAAGAACACCACTCTGTGACATATGGCCTTCATTCATAGTACGACGTCATCAAAACAACTAGACCATATGACGTAGGCAAGCAAGGCGATCATTCATTCACACCGTACAATAGGAATAAAAAACGCACATTGTATGACAAGGAGCAAATATTCACACCGTACAACAAGAATAAAAGACGCACATCATACAATAGGGAGCAAATATTCACACCATATGACAGACCCTTTCCACCATACAACATCAACAACTCATCAGTATGTCCTCTCTCCAATGTAAGTGTTTGAATTGCATTGTACAGCATTGCCCACGGCACATCGTACGGCTTGCATCCGTGCAACATCATTACCTTCACAATGTAGATCCTCAACATAGTGTACAACCTCAGCATCATCAATTTCACAATGTACAACATCTTCAAGTTTTCAATGTACAACGTCAACAATGGCTTCACCTTAGCATACGATGTCGACAGTGGCATCACCTCAATATACGACCATGTTCATTCTTCAACGTGCAGCCTAGACACTCCTACGTCGTACGACCTAGGCATTCCTTCATCATACAATCTGGGTATTCCTTCATCACATGGCCAGAACATTCTTTCATAGTATGACACAGATAGCCAATTCTCCAACCTAGGGTGAGACAAACAAACGAGGTACAACAAGTTCATTCCATTGTATGGCCTTCTGGAATGGCTCAGCCATTTACAAACTCCATCAATGTGCAATTAGATAAGGTCCCCTAGTTGCTTGGTCTGAAGCATTATTGACATATTGGCATACATTGGTTAAACACTCCAAAATATCTACTTTTTTGTCTTCATCGGCATTGTTTTTGCCTCTTAAAAAATCATGAAAATGTTGTACACCATGAAGTTTTGTGTGCCTTTGAAGGTCTTAAATTGGGCTTGGTGGTGGGGCTCTACTCCTCGACTTTGCCCAATAGCCCAAGGCACTGCCCCCAGATCCTCACAAGGCGCATTGCCCCCAAACCCCGACAAGGGGCATTGCGCCTTGACCCTACTAGGGGCATTGTCCCCAAACCCCCATCACACTCATTTGATTTGCCAAGCACACTCCATGTTCAAGTTTGCAAAGTGTACTTCCAATTTTGTCTACAAGTCCTTGTCTACACTATCATCCTCAGTTTGGCAAGTCTTCCCTAATGCTGCTTGATGTTTACTTGCCGTCTAGAAGATGAATTTTTTTCTATTTGGGGGGATGATGTAGTCAGTGTACAATGTCTATTATTATTTTTCGATAATATTGGTTATTCGGATATGTATTAAATTATTAATTGTTGTATTAGTCGTTGTTGGCTTCAAGTAGTTAAAAGCATTGGTTGGTTGACGGTTGTGCTCTTCTTGGCAACGATCGAGTCCTTTAAATAGATTGTGTATCATCAAGAAAAGTAGTATGATCTAGTTGGATCGACTTTGATCCTTGGCTGACCATCTTTGGTCTTCTTTTGTAGTAGTTTTATACGTGAATAAAGATATATTTTACACATGTATCTAGTATGCATTGTCATCTCTATTATTAATTCATGTATTTCATTTATCAGATAGAGTAGTAAACAATTCCCACCACATAGAAATCATTTGTCACTCTATGGTTGCCTAACATGATGGTCAATTGTGATAGCTTTTTGGTGTATGTCATAGTAAACCTATATGCAACCATCACACTAAGTCTTTCAAAATCCTCTGCCTCAAGTCCTCTCTTTGCTACTAGGTCCTCATCAATGAAGTTGGGGGTTGAACCACTATCAATCAAAACCGTCACTCTTTACCCTAAAATACTCCTCTAACTCAAAGTGGATCATATCTGGGTGTTCCTGTTGGAGTGGCCAAAGTCCCCCTTGAAACTCCTCCAACAATGTGATAGTTTGGTTTAGCTTACTCTTCTTCTTCTTAATCACTCCCTAAACCAACTTCCTCCTTTTCCTCTTCATTATCGACGATAACCTCAATACAATGGGCCTTGGCTCTTCCTAGGCACTTGTGACCTGGATCCCATGGCTCTTTGCTTGAAAAGAATAATTTCTTTCTCTGCAGCTCGTTCTTTGTCTCCTCATTCATGGTTGCCTTCTTGGGCCATTCCTTCTTAAAAGGTTTCTTGTCTTTCTTCTATGGGAATGGCTTAGGCCGGGATTTATTTTTAGGTGTGGAAAACTCCATATTTATTTCCCTTTTCATTGTATTTTGTAAAGAAGGGGGGTCAAATTCCTTCACCCAACCTCCAAGCAGTCCAATCAACCCCTCAATAAAAGTAACAATAAGTCTCCTCTCTAATACATCAAGAACCTTGAACTCTCTCTCTCTTGTGCTTGCATATCATCCTAATGATGGATCATGGAGTATGATCCGAAACATTGATACAAAAAATTGATACAGTTTAATCTAGAAATAGCTCACTTGAACATCAAGAACCATTATCGAAAGCCTCTAAAATTCTAACACATAACTATCAACTAAGCCATACTGCTTCAGCTATGCAAACTCACTGAAATGTAGTTCCAAATCCTTCTTATCAAACCTATCAATAAGTCTTTGGCTAAAATTTGCATAAGAGTCTATGAGACTATGTCCCTATGTCACCATCCCATGGTACCACCACTCATGGGCTTCCCTTTCCAAATGAAGTGTGGCATATTTTATTGCATCATTCTCAAACATGGAATTTAATGAGAAATATGTGTCTAGTTTCTGGATTCATGAACCTGTCGTGCATTTGTTAGAGCCATCAAAAATAGGTTTCACAACTTGCTCAACCTTCACTGCAAGTCCTAATTGTGAGTACCTCTATCCCTCTTTGGCCTATTCCTCAATTCTAGTTGGCGAAAATCAATCAAAGCATGGAATTCATCTCCTAATGACCAGTACTCATACAAATAATCTAGGCAACTCTCTCCATCATTCTGTTGTCCTCCATTCCCTTCCAGAATTTCTTCTTTGCTTCAAAATGTGGGCATCAAGAGTCTAGCTGCTGATCCAATAACTGTTCTAGTGTTGTTAAATCTATTATTCCCCAAGTTACTTGCTTTCCCATTATTGTTCTAATCAGTCCTAGGCATATTCATATTTTGCAATATTTGTGTCAATAAATCTGCCAACTGCAACTGTCCTCCAGTAAGATCATTAAGTATTTGTTCCATGATTTTCTCTTAATTCCTTCTTTGCCTATCGACCACTAGTTCTTCTACCTCTTCTTCAACCTATAAATCTATGAAAAGAAACCCTTCTGGATTTTCCAGAAAATTAAATTGCCCTCTTCTCAGATTCCTCTGATAATACTTGTCAGCTAATTCACCAGGCTGCATATAAGTTATATTTCTACATCAAGTTGTCAAATTCCCAACAAGCAGGTAGGAAAACCACCTCTAATACCACTGTAAGTGACCACTATGCCAAAATCCTGGACTACTAGTGAATGCCACCCACCAACATTAAGAATGAGGTTTTCGACCCACTAGAGCACCACCACAAGTGAACCCCTTCATGGACACATGACTGCTGGCCCCACCATTTGGTTCAAGTACACGCCCACTAGTGCAACAGAGGAACATCTACCAAGGTTTAGCCAAGGGCATCACAGTGGGCCTAGGTGATGGATAAAATTGTTAAGAAGGTCTCTAAGTGGCAAGCTAATCTTTTATCTACTGCAGAAAGGTTTCAAGTTTGCCAAAAAGTATTTGCTTCTTTTCTTTGTATCTCTTCTTCCTAGTTAGTGTTCTCCTCACATGGGGTAGCTTGAGAAGTTGTTAAGGGACTTCTTATGGTTTAATGGAAAATTTGGTAAGAAAAGGCACATTGTTGGTTGGGGCATTTGTTGTAGACCCAAGAGAAAGGGAGATACCAGGTTAATTAATCTGTTCTTGCAATGGGTTTCTCTTGCTATTAAGTGGGTGCTTAAATCCCTTGGTGCTTGTGAGCCTTGGAAAGATCTAATTAGGAACAATATTACTTGTGGCTTTCCTAAAGATAAACCTAATTGGAAAGGCCTTTTCCTTGCTGATTTGCTATCAGGTAGCTTTAGTAATCAGTAATCATGTTGGGGGCATGGTAGTGTTTGGATCCATTTAGAAGGTTTGGGAGAGGTCTAGGAAATATGTGGTGGATTGGGATGTCAAGAACATTAATAAGGATTCTTTTTTATCTTTTAGATCTGTCTGGTGGTCAGTTGAATTGGATGGTTGTAAGAACCCCTGTTCTCCCCCAAATTGAAACTCTGCACTCTCCAGTGATAGTTTTCTGATTTTTGTATTTTTGATTTGTTTTGATGATGTTAGAGAGCATATGCATTCATAAAACTTGAACTAAGATATGCAAATGACCGATATAAGATGAATATGCAATACCACTATGGATTTCTAACTTCCCAATGCAACTAAATAGATATTGACTATGCACCTACAGCAAAAGAGACATTACTACAAACATTTGGGCATGCATATTAATGCCTGAAATCTTCATCTACAGCATATGACATTTTCTCAAACACTTGCTATGCGAACTTATGAACTGAGATGTATAGCTTCAGCAATTGACAATTTGACAAACAATTACGATGCAACCTTATTCCTCCATTATTGATTGAATAGACTGATTACAATCTGCTGAGACAAACTAAATGCAATTGCCAAGACTCTTGGCTTACATCAAGTGTGAATGAATGCTATTACAATATCCTTTCCAAATATGCAACTACAGCTACCTTATGGCAGCGACTAATAGTCTAATACAATGCAAGGTAATCAACTAAATGATGCAAATGAGGAACCTGTTCACAGTTGGCAGCTAGCTGATTGGACTGTTTGTTGGTGCACCTGCCTTCAAAGTGCCACGATTTCACTCCTTAATTGCTGCGTTGCTTCAATCTGATTTCCAACGATTTTTCCTTGAATTCTTTATTGCAAATCGATGTGTCTTTTATCAGCTGCAAACCCTTCTAACATACCACGATTTTTATATATATTTATCTTGCCCAAATCGCTGCTACATATGACTGCAAACCCTTGCTTCGGTGCCATGATTTATGATGATGAAGCTGCCACAATTTCTTCTACAAGCTGATTAGGAAAATCGTCCCACAATAACTGAAAATGGCACTCAATATTGTTCAACAAACAACTGAAAATATTCTCCAATGATAGCACAAACTGAAAATTGTCTTCAAAAACCCTTTTCAAACAACTTCACAAATAAGCTCAATATTGACTCCTGAATGAAGCCAATCCATGAGGCAATCTTCAGCTAGTCTTTCACAACCTCAGAATACACAAACTTCAAAGCAGCTACACTCTCCAAAGCTGAAATGGCAGAAAAGGCTGAAACCCTAGGTTTCTTCTTCTCCATAGCAAAACTCTTGAAAAAATAAATATCAAAATCTGAAATGAATAATAGCTTTGGTTGATCCCTTTTATAATTTCTCCAAGAAGAGGTTGATCCTCTAGAAGCCTCTTTTTAATTATTTAAAATAATATTAAATGTGCACTTTATAACTTTATAAAATATTTCCTCAAAGTAGGCGCCCATTTAATTAATCATTTAATGTACTTTTAGTCATTAAATGGCCCCCTTTAGACATAACTTTATAATATGCTTTTAATGATTAATTATTATTAAAGTCACCTTTAATAATAATTAAATGATATAACTTGCATATTAAACCTCATTTTGCCAGGCCAACTAGAAACTGGGATCAACACCGCTTCCCCAAAGCATCTAGGTGCCTTGCTATAAATAGTAACACTGGACTCCACTGACATGATGACTTACTATAAATAGTAAGTGTGTGAAACTGAGTCCTGAATCACCAAACAAAGGCCAATCCTGAACCAAACTAAGCTCTGGAGAAGAAAACACTCTAGTATTTTCCAAACAGGACCCTCTTACCATCTGCATTAGCCTACGAGGGTCAGCTAATTGGCTAAACCAACAAGGAACTGGAACAAGCTAAAAAGGGGACATTACAATGGTAAACCCCTTACTTTACATAGAGGTTGTTCTGCTCACAAATGGTCTTTTAACGGCATTAAATCTTTTGGTCCTATTATAAATGAGAATGGAGTTATTTTTTGGGATGCACTCAAGACTAGATTTGATATTCATGATACTCAGAAGAGAACTTATTCTTTAATTTGGATAAAACCAGCTGGTGTTGGAAAGGAATTATAGTCTTGGTTTTTGGGATAACTTTGCTTGGTCTCATGGTGAAAAGCTTATGGGGTTATTAATAACGTAGTCTCGTTTTGATAACTTCCACTTCACTTTAACTCCCTTTTGGGGGTAAATGATCCCAAATCTAAATGGGCAACCAAGCTTGGTAATATTTGGTCTCATTTGATAGAGCTTAAGAAGGCCTTTTTCAGATGGTTACTTATTATGAAAAAGTTGGTTGTTGGTGAATTTCTTAACTCTAAGCATAGTTTGTGTCTTGGGTGTGGGTTAAGGGAATCTACTGAGCATCTTTTTCATGAATGTTGTGCTAAATTAGAGTGGACCTGATTCATACCTGTGCGGAATAAGTGAGCTGGTGTTCTTTCTATTTCATGTTTTGATTAATAGAAATTTACATGTTTTACAAGATATAAACAGGTCAGTTTCTGCGTCAGTTTCTGCCTTCTCAAAAGAAGTCACACTCTTTCTTACGTGTATGCAGGTATGTGAGCACGTTGATTTATTTGAAGCTGAAATCTCATTTGCTTAATGAAGGAAAAGACTAAGGTGGGTGAAGATGCTGCAAATAGTTCTGGCTCTTTGGTTGATATTGCTGATCTTGGTGACCATGATAAGTTCCTATTTCTGCTTTTCCAGAGTGGTGGGTGAAAAAGTGCTTAAAGCACACAATCATTGACCTCGCCAAAAGGATTAACTGGATCATTGAAGCTGAAGAGAAGGCCGAGAAGGAGAAGAAGTTGTATGCTGCTGAGTAGCTGTGTTTTCATATTGGGATTTGTTTATGTGGCTCTTTGGGACTATAGTGGTCTGTTTTATTTATCTAAATAGATAATATTATTTGGTACAATGATATGCCTAGTTACTGCTGTTCAAATTATGTTAGACATTATACTTTGTTTCTTTTGTGATGACTGATGCTTTTTGATCCATATTTGTAAACTATTTTCCAATATAATAAAAAAGTTGGAAAACAATAGCTTACTTTAAAGACAAATCCGGAGAAGTGTGGATAATCAGGAAGAATTTGCCCCACATTACTCTCATGTCCACCAGGGTATGTGGAATATTGCAGGAAGCTGTCCAAAAACAATTCAACCTGTAGCATACTGTGATGTTTAAATATGAAAGAAGGGACACAAATAAAAAGGGATCATCAAAAAAAGTTAAGCTAAATGCTAGTATCAAAAACATTCTTACTCCAAAATTGTTCATAGCACTGCCAAAGTACACAGGGGATAAATCACCAGAGTGAATCTTTGCTACATCCAAAGGCGGAAAGAGCCCTTCAATCAACTCAATTTCCTCCTGCCAGGCAAACAGAAAACCTAATATCATCAAGTAATTCATCATTCAAGACATTTTCAAGTATGCATCAGAATTATAGATTGTATTCTCACCATTAGCTGCTTATAAAGGTCAGAAGGAATTATGCTTGATAGGGAAGAGTCATTGACAGGTACAACTTTTACAGAAATTGCTTTACTTCCATGTTTAGAATCCCTTTCAAACAAATGTACATTCTTGCTAGTTACATGATACAAACCCGTGAACCTGAAAGAAGGGGATATGACATCATTCAAGAAATAAAAGCAAAACAGAGCATAAAACTTGCAAGCATCTATAAATAATGGAGATGTGTAATACATGTCTGTGCTCCTAGTTTCTTTGGAGATTCGATAAGCTGTGCACACTCTTTTATTACCTATCACCAGAACCTATGGGCCAGCTAACTGGAGAGGTAGCAAGCCCAAATTCCTGCTCAATTTGATCAAGTAACTCAAGAGGTTCCAGAGCCGGACGGTCCATTTTATTCATAAATGTAAACACAGGAAGCTTCCTCATTCTGCAGACCTGCCACAAATTGGATAGGTGGCAAAGCTAAATCATTATGAATAATAAGAGCAGTATAAATGAAGCAAATAATATAATCATTGGAAAATTGGCTTGATAATAATGAAGATCTCACAAGTAGATTGACTGGAAATTTCATTTAAGCCACTTATTAAAACCAAGCATTTAAAAGTAAAATCTTCCATTTTCAAATGTCAAAATTCAGACTATGCCTAGAAACTTCCAACCTATTATGCTGCAATTTCTGATAAGGATATGAAACACTACTCTGCTCATAACAAAGGGTAAGAAAATTGTTTTGATGTTTGAATATAACATTTCTGGTGAATGGATATTGATTCTAAGGAGACCCAGGTGGAAGAAACGAATGTCCAGACTCCAAACTTGAACAACCAACTGGGGTTATATAGATCATGTCACTAGCATTGCAAATCTTTCTATGGTAAGGACATATGACAAAGCATATGAAGTCCTGTGCAGTTGAGGACATAAAGATCAAGAGACTAAGCTGTTATCAATATCTATTCATCTTATAGGACTCTGTACAGGAAATGTTTTTCTAACTTTACCTCAAAAAGTTTCTTAGTTTGTGGCTCCAAACCCTTTCCTGCGTCAACAAGCATCACTGCATTATCTGCTGCCACTAATGTCCTGGAAATTTTCAGTCACAAGCAATCATAAGCATAAAAAATGCAATGAAGAAGAAACACATGCCAAAAACCAGAGAATGTGATATTTTAACAAAGTGCTCACCTAAATGTATCCTCCCCAAAATCCTGGCACAGAAAGGTAGAGCTGAGCAGTTAAGAGGCAGAGCAACTTTATAAAAAAAACTGTAATTATAGATACTGGAACATACCTTTATCAAGATCTTACCAAAAGATGTTTGTCATTTATCCATTGTATGATGTACATTTAACAAAAAGAGAGCAATTATCTGGAAAGGAACATAACTAGTTGGAAAGCAATATGATTAATCATATGAGGACCTATACAATAAGGACTCAATTACCGTGCAGCAGGTTTGACCAAATTTTGTATATTTTTCAATATCAGAGCTTCCACCAAGTATTTTTAGGCAGAAATTGACTTCAACCATGCATACATACTAAAAGAGTTGTTCTAGATGTTGTTTTTGTAGTCGGCTGAGAGTGTACTTGGTCGGCCATGAGTCATAAGTAAATAAGACTTTAATTAATGTTAATAATTCATGTACTTGTTGTGTTATGTACGTGTCATGTTAGTTAGTTGTCTTGGGAATTAAGTTCCTAACGAAACAATTAGTTATATTGAAGGGACATGACGGTCGGTCTCTCAACCACTGCTAGCGTACTATATGTACTCAAGTCATGTAGTCAAGAAACACTGTTACGGTTGCCATGATTATTACTGTTATGATCCTGGAGACTTTTTTGTTATGTACTTGTGCTACACTGTTATAGCACGGATGGTTGTACTTGCATACATTCTATTAATAAAGACAATATGATTATTCTGTGCATTGTGTTCTAGTACGTGCGTTATGTTCTGTAAGTTATTTCCATTTACTCTCGTAGCACATTGGAATTCATTCCCGTGAGTAAACAGTTTTGTACTTCTTTTTTCGGGAAAAGATAAAAGTTCAAGTATATACATTAGAAAGAAAAGATGTACAATGGGAGTTGCCTTAAACAAAATAGGTGATCCAAGTCAAGAAAATGATCTTTAGACCTTCACTATCTTCATGAATTACAATGGTTACTTGTCAGGAGATTGGTGGATATAAACAAGTTCCAGCTTAAGGCCTATACAAAAGCAAAAATATCAAAACACATTTGCAGTATATTGTTTTAAACTTTTAATCTGAGAAGACATCAAAATACTGATTGAGTTTGTTTGACAAAAGCATTGCAATAGTAGACATGAGATTTTCACAGTTATGAAAATGAGTCAGAACATTTCTCAAAAACATTATGTGAATTTAGTTTATATCAACATTTCAGAAAAAAATGTTGTTGAGACTTGAGACAAACTAAATTCACAAAAAATATTCAAGAAATTTTCTCAATCAAAAGCATTGCAGTTTTCAACAGCATTTACCAGGCATGATAAAATGTGACCAGTAAGAAGGTAGAGACCACTTCCCTTAGTAACGATGCCAAATTTCCAAGCAGTAGAGGAAGATGCTTGAGGCTTTAAGAGAGTTCTTGACCTAGTCTCTCTGATATTGGCATTTGTTGAGCTTCTGCCTGAGTTGCTAGAGGATTTCAATGGTGATACTTTGGTGCAGGAGCATCTGGGTCCACAAGCAATCAACATCAACAAAAAAAAATTGGTTTGGTTTTATTGTTTTGCTTTTGGTTTTTCTTCCTCTGCCTCGTTCTGATGGTTGACTTGTTGGAGTTTGATCGACATTATTGTCAGTGATTGATGAAATATCGTGTCGATATATGTCTTGATTCGCAATTCATCTTGTTCCCAGAGGACGATTATGGCAGTCGAGACCAGCATCCATGCATCTTGTTTATTAACTCCTTCATATGCTTAATTTTATTTGTTTGGCAGTATTAAGCTCAGAAAATATTATTTATATTTGCTCTCACTGTAAAGGCAGCAAATTGAATAGAATCAATGAAAATGCTTATAGATTATATGGAAAGAATAGGAAGAGTTGACGCAGAAAAAAAGACGAGAAAGATTTTAAATTGGTGTAAAACATTAAAGACAAAAGAAGCCAAACAGTCATCATGGAAATGAAGGGGCTGCTTCATCAAAGGCATTTAAAAGAAAAAAGAAATTAGAAACAGCAACATAAGGAGGTTGTGTGGGAAGGTGAGGTGAGGGTGTGGCTGAAGGAGGTTTGGGGGTTGCGTGGGAAAGCCAGATATGCTGAAACCCCATTTTGCTGTGCCATGAAGAAGTGTTTTAAAAGAAATAAGAGAATTAAATCTCAGTGAGAGGTTGTGAGAGGAGGGACAGTCAATAGCAAAGTTAATCAGAATCAAAGTTAATTAGAATCAGCACAAAAGGCTGAAATGGTCGTGTGAGGAAGGAAAGGGAAATTGCAGTAGAAAACAAAACTAAAAGCCACAAGGAACCCGCCATATAGAAGACAAAGAAAGCTGAGTGAGAGTTTGAAATCAGAAAGGGATGGCATGAAAGACAGAGCAGCTGTAGGCTGCATGAAGAAATAAAGAGGCAGCCTGACACTTGACCAGTCAGCTAAGAGACGAAGGTATCTGCGCAGCATAAGGTTAATGGATGCAGAGAGGATTTCATGTATGATGAAGAACAGAGGAATTGTTGTGCCATGTAACTATTCCATGAGTTAGTAATCAGAAAATGGAAGAATGAGAAGATGGAGAGGATTTTAAAATGAATGCAGATTCAAATATAGGGTGCATAGATTTGGAAGAAAGCCCATAGCATCACAAAAGGAAATAAGACTATTGTTTGAAACTTGAAAGGGGCAAACAGCCAAGAGGAGATCGTTGCCACTATTTTCAAGAATATAAAATGCACGAATAAAAGAATGACAGAGGAAAGGAGTGGGGGCAGATTTAAGAAGAGGAGTAAGAGGAGTTGGTGCGAACTGAGTGTGAAAAGGAGGGAAGTCAAGCCCATGGTTTGGGCAAAAGTAAAGCATGTAAAGAAGCACAGCTGATATGTAGAAATCAGGCATCATGGTGTAGAGGCTGATTTGAATTGGGAAGGCGTGGTGATGCTTTAGGAAGTCTGCCATGAGATTATTGTAAAGGGTATTTCATGAAATCTGATTTGAATAAAGATATGGTTTTGTTTTTACATTTGAATATAACATTGTGTAGTTTGAAATCGGTTTAAATCAACACATGTTATTGTCAATTTTGAGTGATCGTTTAAACGGAATCTTTTGTAATCTGAGTTTTTGTGAATTTGGGTTGAGTTTGGTTTCATCTCCATCATACTTCAGCATGGTCCTTTATGACTTCCAAAATTTTCCTTCTACCAGATTCTGGAAGAAGCATACCATTGATATCCTCCAGCAAGTTTTCACGTTTGCCAGGTTCTTCAATTAAGCAACTGTGAGTTCTTGTTTCCTCAATGAGCTTTGCAGGCTTTTAATTTCATTTTAGATTTCCCATAATGCAGTCAGGAAAGATAGCTGCAAATTGGTATTCGTATTGGGCAAGAGGGTGATGCACATCTTTATTGCCATCCTAATGAACACATGATGCAAAAATATTCCCCTATTAAAAGGTAGGTAAAACTTACATAACTAACAAACTCTATAAAGATATAGATAGGCAGAAATATATTGAGCAATTGAAATAGGAAGCTTAAGATACAGAATTAACTCATCTTTGCTTCAAGAACATCCATTTTATATTGCATAAGAGGATGGTAAGATTACATCATTCAATTCAAAAGAGGTTATACTGAATGGCAAGGCAGTATCAATCAGCATTTTCTCTCAACACAGGCAAGGAAGGCCAACATTTCAGCCTTGGCACCAAGCAGAAAATAATCCACGTTTTCTATAAAAAATACCTTTCAAGAGGTTTTGGGTAAAATTAAGGTTTCTATCACTCGCCATATTCTTTAGTATTCCATGTTTTGAGAAAACATTTGCATTGAAAGTCAATCCCAAGTCTTTTGCATTGAGTGCCATTAAAAGATCCAAACATCTCGTGATAGAAAATATGCAGAAATATTGCTCAGATCAACTGACATAAGAAATATGGAGGGTACCACTATTATCCAAATATTCTAATTTCTCTGAATAGAATCCACTTGAGGTGAAGTTACAGCAAATAATACTTCTTTCATCAAAGGAATCACTCCAAAGTATCCCCTGCCATGAGAGTGAAAACCAAGTACAATATCTTCACAGAGGAGACTCTATATATAATTTCTCATCTACCCTAAGATTAGAGTTGATCTTTAATTGAATCATTACACATTTGGTTGACCGATTGCCAACTTTAACTCATAGTTGAAAAACTCGCCAAGTACTCCACAAGTTCGTTGAGTGCTCATGAGATTTTAAAAAAAAACGAGTACTCTTGAAGTTTACTTGCGAGGGACAAAGTGGTGAGTTTTGCAGTGAGCTTTCATAGAAAAGGTGGCAAGTACTTGCCAAGTTTTGGCAGGTCCAATGCAGAAATTCATGGGGACACAGAATGGACGCACATCCATGGTTTGGATGTGGTTTTGATGCATTTTTCACACCTTTATTTTGCTATTTACCCCCACATGCCATAGGTTATCCTCACATGGCAAAATTACATCCATGAGCGCAAGTTTAAAGGATTTTTAGTGGATTTGAATCACAGATTTGAGGAATTTGAGTTTCCAACTCCGTATTTTTCTTTTTTTTTCCAAGGATGAAAATTACATAAAGCACGTTAATTCAATTTTTCCAAGCATGTTACATTATTTACAATTTACTTGCAATGAGTTCAATTTTTGAAAACTTTATTGCTGATTTGTAATAGCTTTTTCAATGAAATTGCTGGTTTTTTCCCTTAAATGAAGGGTTTTACACTTTCAAGTCGAAAAAATAGTTTTTTGGGTAAAAATGACATGCCACATTTCTATTCAATTAATGGTTTTCTGGTATTTAAGCATGTAGGTTAGATATGGTGGCATCTAGCTCAGCATTAATTATTGGCTAAGTTACCGGTTCAGGTACAAGTATCAGAACCCAATACGGCAATTTTTTTCCTTGGGTACGAGTACAAGAATATATATATATATGTATGTATGTATGTATGTATGTATGTATGTATGTTCAAAATTAACTGCCTTGATGTTTCCAAGGTATATGCATGTCTATCTATGTATCTATCTATGTCGTCATTTTTTTACAGACCTTTCATAGCTTAACAATGATTATAAACAAACAATATAGCTATCATTATTTTTTGGACATTTCTCAATTTTTGAGATAAAGAAATTTCATTAGAAAACAACATTATAACTTTCCTAGTAGATAGTACGTAATATACTAGTATATGCAAGGCAGGGAACAACATTATAGAAAACCATAGTGAACACAAGAACTAGAATCAGGCAATCATATTGTGATAGAATGCCTTGTGTAGTGTTGTGACCTTTTCACACATCGCCCCATTCAAGATGGGGACCCCTAAATTTTGCTCCATTCTGGCCTTTTGGCTTTGGTTTTTTTTGTCTCTCTCTCTCTCTCTCTACCGGTCTCTTTTCTATCTGCCTTTCAAGGGATTTCTCCGCCTTTGAGTTTAAACGTGAATTTGGCCAAGTCTGAAAATTAGGGTTTGTACTTTCCTGGTCAGTTCAAGGTCAAACGAAGTGAATAAGTTGAAAATAGAGATTGACATTGATGTCGGTATGCTTCCAGCAGGCTTCCACTGAAATTTCATCAGATTCTGACAACTTACTATTTTTAGTAAGTGTGCAATTCCAGGTGTTCCGTCAGCATTCTTGAAGTTTTAACAGCCACACCACATTCAGAACACATCAAGCTACTCTCTGGAAAAATTTGAGCTGAAACGAACGACTTACTATTTTTAGCAGTTCAACTTCCGGTGCAAATTTCAGGGCCTATATGCAGAGTTTTTCAACGCATGTCTGGAAATTCCTTCTGAGTTTTCAGAGACCTTCGCGATGGTATAACATGCAAAGCGAGATGACAACTTTCAGAGTTCAGCCTTCGGAGGCTATTTTTAGGGTTTGCATGTCAAGGTTTCCTTTGCATGTTTGATGTTTCCTTATGAGTTTTTCGAGAGCTTCGCGGTGATATGACATGCAAAGCGAGATAATCACTCCTTCAGCAACTTGCTATTCTTAGCAGGTGCATCCCAGCAGCCGCCTCCCAGTACTTCAGAATCACGAACTGATCGCAATGCAACAGAAACGAGAACAAACAAAGAACATTTGATATGCATGCAAGATGGATTAGGGTTTCCAGCTTCGGGGCCCGAAAAGAGGGGTAAAAAGCCAAAATTTTCGAAAACCGGTGTAAACCACCACGATCAGTATCTTTCAAGCTATCTACTGATAAAATTTGAGGGCAAACGGAGCACTTACTATTTATAGTAACTAGTAAGTCATTTCAGAAACAGGCTAAAAATAGAAAGTCAGCAACAGGGGCCGATGTCAGCAGGCAGGTCACGTGGTGAGGAGCGCGTCATTCGAATTTCAAATCAAACAGAGTTGTGGAGGTATCAGAAACAAGCAGTTACTATAAATAGCAAACCACCTTCAGAAATATTCTATTTTTAGCAAGTCAGCTCAGGATGGCAGTGTGAACAGGTTGACAAGGTCATAAGTCTCCTATGTTTAAAATTTCAAAACAATCCGAGCTTCAGAAGTATGAAAATCATGGGACTTACTATAAATAGCAGGGCACAGAGAAGCTGGCAGAAGGAAAGAAAAATCCTAAGGCATGAGATGAAAATTTTTATTCTGAGTTTGAGCTTCATCCAGTACCACCCTGAATATGCGCCCTCAAGAAGAATGGAAGTGTTCAAAATTTTCTAAGTCTGAAAGATATCCTCCAGCACAGCTGAAATGCGCCCTCCTCACAAGCTGAGCATGGAAAAGTTTCTAAGTACGAAGTTTCATCCCTCACTATAGGCAAAATGCGCCCAAGAAAGTAATTGATGGTGAGAAAATATTCTATGGCATTGGAGCCTCATCCTGCTCCCTAGGCCAAATGCGCCCACTCCAAGTCAAGCACACAAAAAGTTTTTAAGTATTAAGCTTAGCCACTTCACCATGGAGAATGCGCCCAAGTTCACAAAGGAAGTCAATGGTCAAAGCAAGGGTGTTGGAGATGTTAAATCCTTCATCAAGTTTAAAATGCGCCCAAATCAAGGCATGTGAGGACAAAATACTGAGGGTGTTGAAAGTCAAAATTCCCCTCAACATGCAAATTGCGCCCCTCCTCCTCCACCCTTTATACGCGCCCATGCAAGCTAAGAAAAGACAAAAGAATCCAAGGCGTTGTGCATGAAAGAAAAGATTCCAAGTATTAAATTCTTCACCACCTTCAAAATGCACCCATTCCTCTCTCCTTCTCAAATGCGCCCATGTTACAAGCAAGTCAAAAAGTGAAAGAAGTTATCCTCTTGCCTAGCTTAAATGCGCCCAAATTCCTCTCTCCTTCTCAAAATGCGCCCATTCCTCTCTCCTTCTCAAATGCGCCCATGTTACAAGCAAGTCAAAAAGTCAAAGAAGTTATCCTCTTGCCTAGCTTAAATGCGCCCAAATTCCAAAGATAGTCAAGTACTAGGCGTTGAAGGTGAAGAGGGAGATAAGTGCTAGGCGTTGAAATTTAAAATGCTCCCATGACATATAAAATGCGCCTAAGGTGGTGTAAGTGTTGCTAGGCGTTGGAAATGCTAAGCCTATAAGGTAAAGTTGATGAATATTGCTAGGCATTGAAAGTATAAGTCTTCCTGCCTATGTTAAATGCGCCATGCCAGGTGAAGTGAGGATGAAGGCAAATAAAATGTGCTCAAGACAAATTTTCCAAGTGAATTGAAACAAATAAAAAAAAAAATTCACCACTAGCAAGATGATTTGAAGATAAAATATAAAATTTTCTAAGGCAAAGATAAAATTCAAAATGCTAAGTGATTCAAAATTTTCTAAGGCACAAAATGTTCTCCCTTGGAAAAAACGCCTAAGTATAATGAAGTGATGGAATTTTCTTGAGACACAAACAAGATTGCCAGTGAAGGAGTCCGATGATGCCAGCTTCACAGGGTTGATGAGTATTTTCAAGTCAGAGCAAAGAAATACGCTCAAGGGTGAAGAAATGAAATAAATTTGATGAAAAAATTATTTTTCCAAGGTTCAAAATTCAAGAAAATTAAATGAACCCGTTCGTTGTATACCCATGAATCCGACCAATTCTGAAGAAAATTTTCTTCTGGGTATTGAAAATCTTCGACAAGGAATGAATTTCAAAGTCTTCCACAGTTCGCCGAAGCCTTCAGGATGGAGATTTTTGATGGGCACTCAAACAATGAATTTTCCTAAGGGAACTTTTTAAAAATTTCTAAGGCAAGGAATAAATGATGTTTTTGAAGATAAAAATGCCTTGGGTGATGAATTTGAAATTGGTGCCTAGATGATTTTTGATCGAGTTCCTGATGAAAGCATTTTTCTCGAGCCTGAGTTGGATGAAGTATCAGAGTGAAGTGCGCCAAGCAAAATACAAGATGGGTTGAAAATTTGACTAAGGCATGGAGAATTTGAGGATGAAGTTGGCTAGTGAGGACGATGAACCCTTGGAAGTTAAAGCGTGAAAATCCTGGTAAGTAAGGTGAATTTATATTATGAAGTGTTCTAATACTCTTCCCCTTGCTTGTTTTGCAAGAGGAACGTCGAGACCAAACGGCATGACTTAGGAAGATGAAGCAAGTACTCCACGATTACATTTCAACCTCGAAGGAAGAAAAGTTGCGAAAAATGGCTAAGTGTTGAGACTTAGTATAACTCAAGTGACAAAGAAGAAGTTGAAGAACGTCAAGAAGAAGATCGAGAACAGTGTGAACGCGTCTACAAACGGGAATCTTCTAGAAGATGGTGGCCATTAATTGCTCATTTATTGCCCCACTCTCCATTATGGCGGTTTTTAGGGCGAATCTTGTTTAGGGCTGAGGTGGCACAATCTGGGCCATCCAGCCGATTGTAATCTGAGCCGTCCGTTGGACTTGGCCATCTATAAAAGGGGGAGTCCCCCTCATTTGTACCTCATTAGAATTAGATCAAAGTTAGGATAGTAGAGGAGTAGAGAGAAATTTATAGAGTAGAAAGTAGAATAGTTTGATAGTATAGTTTAGATTGAAAAGGAAGGAAAGTCTTCCCTTTGAATACTTTGTAAGAAGTTGTCGTGAATGCTTTCATAATAAAAGAATTTTCATTAATGGTGATTTCTTCTTTGTTATGACTAGTTTTCGAGGCTTCTTCGTCCTTCCAATTCACATAGTAACTTGAAGTAGCTTAAAGTAGATTATTTTTCATTTCCATGCAAGTACTTAGTAATTGTGGAATGTGGTGCTCGATTTGAACAAGACTTCGTTCGTCCATACCACTAGCGGGCTCGCTGACGGTGGGTTCGCCCTACGTCGTCAACTAGATTACTTTTCAAACTTAACTTCGATTGTGACTTACGTGTTCGTATGCATCATCTTGATGGTGCTTGCATGTTGAGTTATAATTTGAACACCTTTCGCCACTCCTCTAAAGATTGCACCGGTTTTGTGGAAGTTGTCCGAAGCGAGGCAAAGCAAGGCTCGGTTGAAGCTTGTGAGAATTGATCGCCATGTCCCACGCCTTAGAGTATATTAGAACTTCTTAGGCCCTACACTCTTTTAAATTCAGTTCATTCCCGGTTAGGATTAGGAAACTTGTGCTCACTTGCCAAATCATCCAAATTACATAAATCCCTTAATCCACTGTCTGTTGTCAGCTGTCGAACAATTGTGTAAGTCCCCTTGAAATACCAGCAAAACACATCGAGCCAACTGAGGGTATTCTATTGCATGAAGGAACCTTGGAGTTAAATGTATGATCTATCTCGCAATCTTAGCATGCAGGAAACTTTGTTCAAGAGAGGATAGAATAGCCGTTGGCAACTTTATTCTGTGTTGGTGCGATCACGAAAATCATGTCAACATGTAGGTGTTCCTTTACACAATGCCAAAATTGTTTGACAAAATCCCTCAAAGAAAAGTGATCTCATGGAATGCCTTGTTTGCAAGGTATGCTCAAAAAGGTTTGTTAAAAGGCCTTTGAAACTTTTAAGCAAAAGCAACTGGCTAGTGTAAATCTAAACTCCTCCAAAATACCAAAAACCTAATAATACAATACTCATAAGTAGAGATCATCCTAGATCAATTATCTTCAGCTCTAGGGGTGCATAGCTCGGGAATTAACACTATTTTAGGAGTGTGATAGTGGAGGAGTCTACTTAGAGACATGTAAAACCTTTGTAGACAAAGTATATAACAAATGACAAAAAAATTTGTTCTCAAGGATTAGATGTCAAATTCATGAAGGAATTATGGTAATCCTTAATTGAATTTTCCTGCCTATCTATCATCATAATAAACATACAAGAAGGGCCTTTTAACATCTTGTTTCTCTAAATAGACTCCAATCAGATCAAAGGACAAGACAATATAATCCTACTTATGAGTACTACTTGGGTCCTATTGGGTACGCCTCGGATACGCCCAAGGTATTCCTCGGCCTACTTATGAGTACTACCTAGGTCCTACTAGGTATGCCTCGAGTATACTCAGGTACTACCTAGGCACCTCAAGCAGTACCCTAGGAGTACCCGAGGAACAACCCATAAAGAATCGAGACCCATAACAAACCCACACAAGTATGTTGGGCAAAACAAAAGGACCCGATTACATAGATTATTGGAAGTCCTCCCACTGGAAGAAAAGATCCCATTTGGAAATATTTCATAATGAGACTGGTTGCGAGGTGTGTGATTTTCTCTTTGTGCATAAAGAAGCTTAGTCGAGGCATCAAACACCTCAAATACCATATTGCAAGCATTTTTTATCACGATACAAATGCATGTCCAAAAGCTAAAGAAGGAAAAAATGAGAGATGCAAACACTCGTTGCATTGTTGGATGAAAAGAAACTAAAGAGGGCAATGACACAAGTATCCATAGAAGCAACTATTAATCTTGACATGCGAGTAAAAAAGGAAGATACAAATAACACGGAGTGCTGTATGTAGATATTGATATCATCTTTTGGATATTATCTCATTGGTTGCTATATTTTGTGCTTCGGCTATCTTGTGTTTTGTATAGACACTTGATGTTTTAATTGAGTGTGCATGTGTAGGTTACCCCAACAATGATTAATTGGAGACAATCAACTTGGGTAAAAATGTGATGTCTAATTCCCATCTCACTCGATCTTGAGTTACAAGATGAGACTTGTGTGGCCTTGTGAGCCTAGATTCAAATTGGTTGATCCCAGATAACTAAGTCTTGTCCTAACCCATAAAAAATGTTTGTGTGTTTTACGTAGGTTGTTCGACTCCTATGGTTAATTGCACTTAAATCATTTTTTGTAACGCTTGTTGTAGTCGGCCGAGAGTGTTCATGTTGTTAGTCGGCCATATAATGTAATTAAATAAAACTATATTGTATGCAGCAAAATATTTTATGGTATAAATTTGTTGTTGAGAATTAAGTCCTAGACCAATGGGATTAGTTGTAATGGGTAGTTGCGATAGTTGGTGTTTTCAACCACCATCAACAACTATATATATGTTTGTTTCATTGTAGTCAAGCACATGTTATGTTATGACACGACATATGTTGACATAGCACAGATGATTGTATTCTATATCTATTGCATTAATGAATGAAGTACCATTATTTTGTGCACATTATGCATTCGTGAATATTTCCTACATATGTTGCAAATTATATCCTTGTTTACTCTAGTACATTGTTAATTCATCCCTATGAGTAAACATTTGGCGTCGTTGCTGAATTGAACCCTTGTACACATCACATAGATGGGAAAATGGCGTTGTAATGGGTCAACGTTGTAATGGGTCAACCAACTGAGGAGCCGGTACAAGCCAACGAAGATAGAGAAGACGCATTGACAAAGGATCTCATAAACCTATGGGATATCTCGTTGAGGGATCACATACGGAGGGAGGCTCTCATGCGAGAGGACCCTCAAGCGGTCATCTGGGGCAACCTGCACGTTAAGCCAGGGGTCGACCACCTCCTCAACAAATTACTGAGGTTGATTGCACGTCACTACATTATATTGCAAGACCTCCAAGCCGAGAGTCACCAAGAACGACGAAGGTAGTAGATACTGCAACAGTACGAAGAGAGAAGCAAATGGGAGGAGGAAGAATGCAACACCAGTCGTAGGCGTACTCCCAGAAATTAATGCTCATACGACCCAACAAGGATCAGAATCGAAAACCAAGCGAGCAAGAAACATCCGAAGAACGGGTACGAAGATCACTCAAATTAAAAGAACAAGGAAACTGATGAAGAAGATTGAAACAAATCGTTGAAGAGGCAAATCAAGACCTTGCCGACATAAACCAAGATATTTCTGAATTAAACCAAAAACTTGTTGAAGAAACAAACCAAGACACTTTGAGGCAATTGTCCGTAACAAACACAAAAAAATATATAAATGATGAAAATGAATTAACTAAAGAACTTGAAAATAGCATACGCCGTATTCGAGAGTTGTCCATATCAGACAAAGAAGAATTAGGAATTGGAGGATCCAAACCAAAGACCCTCGGATAGAGGGATTACAAGAACAAACCCCAGGAGACTCGAAGTGCAAAGGACACTGAGAGGGGACGTGTAGAAGACTCGTACATGGCCATGAGTGCAAGAGAGGCACCGGAACGTGTTGAGAGAAACAGTCCACTCAAGTCCAACACACAAGGAGGGTATTAGGGAAGAAAGATTGTAACTCTGCCAACCAATCCGAGTGTCAAGAGGCAGAAATTGTTGAAGTTCACGGGGAATAGGTCAAAGGATCCAGTACAACATTGCAAGACACGCGAAACTATATGGATAGAAAATGGGCAAGAAGATGTGGATTATTGGCTAAGAGCATTTCTAGCGACTCTTAGAGGTATAGCAATAGACTGGTACACAAAATTGGAAGTCGTAGAGAGAGCCACATGGGGAAGATTAAAGAAAGCATTCCAAGAAGAATTTAGGCTCCTAAGAAATGACAATGAGATAGTAGCCGAAATCTATAATACAAAACAAGGGAAACATGAGTGTACGAGCTTACAATCGTAGGCTCAAGGAATTGTTGGTGACATTGGAGATGCAACCGGCAAACGGCTTGAAGAAGCGTTGGTTTATTGAAGGATTACTTCCCTCGTTGTGAAAGAAAATGAAGGTGGTACCCCCATCCTCATACGTTGAAGCCTACAATTGGGCGATGGGACATTGAGAGCGAGAATAAGACATCCTCTCAGGGGAAGAAAAGAACAGATGACAATGAAAGTACAAAGGAGAGTAGTGAAAACAAATCAAAAACTGTACAAGCCCTCAGACAAGACATGGTGAGAATGATGAAGGAACTGAAGGCAGAAAATGAGAATCCAAGGAATCTAAAGAGTTATGGTATACCGAATGCAAAACAAAAGGTCATACCAAGGTGAACTGCCCAAAGAAGCTCTTATGCGACATCTACCAAATTATGGGACACTCCATCAAGGAGTGCCCTGTTGTCCCTAATTTTTGACTTGTTAAAAATTTGGATAACCTATCAAAATTTTGATAAAATTTCAAGATTTTCTCTTCTAAGGCACGTTTTACGAGGTGCAAAGGTTAGAAAATATCAGTTTTGGGTCTATAGTCCTTTTGGCTAACATTTTTCATTCACTCATCCATTTTCGTGAAATTCTAAGTCATTTTTAGTGTGTTTTTGGTCAATTTCGGGTTTCTGGAGCATCACTGCAAGTAGGGGTTTTGGTTTCTTATTACAAGTAAGTGATAGGAACTTTTTGCTCTTATTACAAGTTACTTTTTGTTTTAATTTTTAGTTATAGGAACTTTTTATATAACTTACAAATGATAGGAACTTTTTGCTCTTATTACAAGTTACTTTTTGTTTTAATTTTACGTTATAGGAACTTTTTATATAACTTACAAGTTGTAGGAACTTTTTGTTCACTTTACAAGTTACTTTTTAAAAAGTTACTTGCAATATGTTATAAAAAGTCCGATTTCACTTAAAGTCACTTGCAATGACTTGAAAAAGTTTCGATTTCACTAAAATCACTTGTAATGACTCCAAAAAGGTCCGATTTTTGAAAAATTAACTTGTAAAGTGCCTTGAAAAGCCCGATTTGAGTTAAAGTAACTTGCAATGAGCTCTAAAAGTTCCTATTTCTTTTTATTTTTTAAAATTTACTTGCAATGAGCTCTAAAAGTTCCTATTTTAACTTAAATCACTTGCAAAGTGTATCTAAAAACCTGAAATGCTTGCAATGAAGTTTTACAAGTTATTTTTCACTTGCAATGAGCATCAAAAAACCCGAAATGAGTTTTGCAAGTGTTTTTGTGAATTTTGTAGCTTGCTCTTGCTCATATGTACCCCGATTGAAGAGATTTTGGCATGAAGAACACTTGGCAACGTCTGCAACTTTATTAAATCCCCCATTTTTGCTCTACCATTGCCACATTTTTGCAGATTTGAGTTTGCTCAAGGCGCCTAGGGTTTTATTTATTTCTTTATTTTTCTTTATTTTGGCTTGTAAACTCTTGTTGCAGGTATGTTCTTTATTTCTTTTTATTTTTCTATTTTTGTTGCTATAAATCTTTTGTTCCTGGGTTGCCTTTCTATAATGCTGAGTTTGCATATTTTATAAAACACTTACAGCTGAAAACGCATTTTCCTTTCATACGCCCTTCATTCCATCTCATATGCTATTTTATAAAACACATCTATGCTGAAAAACGTGTTTACTTTCATACACCTCCATTTGGAACACGCCATTCGCCTCTCATTCCATCTTTTACGCCTTCAATAAAAAATGTGTTTTCATTCATTCAAAAACGCCTCCATTCCCAAACGCGTTTTCCTCATTCCATAAAAATGTCTTTCAAAAACGTCTTTCTCAGCATTTTTCATTTCATACCATTTGCCTTTCATTTCATTTCACTTCCATTCCATTCATTTCATTTGCCATAAATTTCCCTTTCATTTCATCTCATTTCCATTTTCTGCGGAAAAAAGAAAGAAAAATGATGCCCTTGGCTGCAAATTGGGATTTTATAAACCAACTACAAGTAGGAAGTTTTGGTAAAAAGTGCAAGTAGAAGTTTCAAAAATAAACTTGCAATGACCTCTCATTTTTCCTACCTTGCACTTTTTAACTTGCAATATGTCCCAAAAATCCCGATTACACTTCGCACTTGTTGTCAGCCTTCCAAAACCCGAAATTGAGCTTTGGCCTCACTTTTGCAACCCCTTTGTCTCATTTTCGTTAAACCCGTTTGCACACATGATCTATCAAACCAACAAATCAAGGCATGGGCATTGTTTTATAACAATTTCATCTTGAATAAGGTGTTATGGGTCCTTCATCAGTGAACAAAAGAAGAAGTGATACAACAGTAATTCATGGGGCAGCCTGAAGGTCAATAATCCTCATGAAACCATCTAGGGACAAAGTAAATCAAGCATGGAAAAAGAACGCAATGAAGAGAAGAACTTCCTTCCTAAAGAAATGGTACTAGTCCAAGCCTGTGATAAGGTTGAAGTTCGCCAAGGACACAAAGATCATTAAGAATGCAAATTCCCTTTCCAAGTTCGAGATGTCTTCACCAATCCTGAATACTTCATGTTCTAAAATCCTGAAGCAGCATGAAGATCATCGCAGATGAAGGATGATGTAGTTAGAGTCGTGTCTTGGACACTTAGAATAATTTCAATTATGCATTTGTAATTTTGTTTTGACAAATTACATGTAAAGTCAGAAATTGTAATGGCAAGTAGCCATGCTACTCGCATTATTGAAGATTGTAATTACATGTAATCAAATTACAAGTAAAGATAAATTAGGATTGTAATTTGGAATAAGTCAATTGCAAGTAGTTGGTGGTTGAGAGAATTTCTCAAGTTAGTTGGGATTCTCCCACCTTTTTCTCATAGCCTCTCTCCTATAAATACTTGAGGGGGTCCTTTGTAATTTTTATCTTTTTGGCAAGCAAGAAAATTCTGTACAATTTTGTACTCATAAAGACTTTCAACTTTATAGTTATAAGTTGTTATCTTTCAAGTAATATCAAAGAGTTGGAAATTTCAAAATTTGTGTTGAAGTCCTACTTTGCACCCATTGTGTTCTTATGTCATTTTGGAGCATTACTTTGTGATTATTTGGAGATTGTGGAAGATTGCTAAGGAGAGCTTCAATTGAAATATTTGTAGACTTTGTGCTGTGAATGTTGAAGGTTGAATTCATAATTTGAATTTAGAAACCAAGAAGAATTGCAAGTCTTTGTGTAAGAGACCAGGTGTCTCTCAACCCAAAACCCTGACTGCAAATTCTAATTTTCGATCGTTTTGTATTTTTTTGTGTTTTTGAGGTTTTTGACAATAAACAGTAAACTACGATTTTGCTCTAGAAGGCTTTAAAAAATTCATAAAAAATAAATGAATGACAACTACGCATCAATATTGCTCTCTAAAGAAGGCGAATACATTTATTTATGATCCAGAGCATATACAATGCATTAAATCGAACATAAGAGAGGAAATAACTTTATTTTTCAAGAAAACCTGATTGTTGTTGCAGCCGCCTGGAGGAAAGAAAGATGATGGTACGGCCAACTCCAGAACACAGATTCCCAAGCTCAGAACGGTGAGGAATCTCCAGAAACCCCAGGCGCACTAGATCCCACTGACAGAAGCTGAGAACTAAAGGCGTTTCACTTGCAATGAAAAAGTACGGCCTTTCAGTAGTAGTACGACCTGTACCAGCAGCAATAATAAATATAGTACGGCCCCAATGAATAAGATGCCAGATCTCTGTGAAGACAATCTCTGATAGGTCGCCCCAGTTAACTGATGAAGAAACTCTGTAGATCCTTTCTGAAATCGATCCAATATGTTCAATTGCAACTTCTGTGTGAAGTCACCAAGTAGACAATCTTCAACTGGTATTGCACAGCCTCAATATGCCAGATCTTGAAGAGGTATCGTTCTTCAAAATCAATCGTCTGCTGAAACCCTAGGTTTTGCAAACTTCAATGCTCAGAGCAAAAAGAAGACAAATTGAATAATCAAGACATAAGAGTTCGATTTGTCTTGGCAGTCAATATATATGCCTCTTTCAAAAATTCGACCCAAGCTCTCTTTTAATAATCATTTAAATAATGATTAAATTCGCCCTTTTGACTTAGGAGAAAAAAATTAAATAAAATGGCGCTCCCACTTAATGAATAAATAATTATTCATTCCCATTAATATTTCACTTTATTATAAAGTATTAAAAATACTTTATAATAGGCCATTAATTATTACTATTTAAATATATTAATAAAGTGACTTTATAACATAAAGTCAAAATATCAAAATATTTAATAATCATTAAATGCTCCGTTATTTCTCCATCTGACCAACAACTGATGAACTGGGTCGACTTTGAGCTAATTAGCTGAACCAGGTGCCCTGCCCAAAATAGCAGCTTCCGCCTGCCCGACTTTCTAAAAATAGAAAGTATCTGAAAAACCACTCTGAAAGAGTCTGCGAAGGCCCAACCTGAATCAACCGGAAGAATGATGCTCCTGAACACCGAGTAACTGCCTCAGATGATCCTCTACACACTACTGTCAGCCTACGAGGATCAGAATGATAGGCTCACTCCTCAACAAACAATGTCAGCTAAAACGGGGACATTACACTTTGTGCTCATAATAATTCCCATTTGTAGTAGTTAATAGATACATCATACTTGCAAACTTTGTGCTGTCTTATGTTGTATATTATCATTAGAATTATCTTTCAAAAGGGTAGATAGGATCTCAGATTTTCAAGACTTTGTGCTTGAAATTGTTTTCCCGTCCCGAAGGAAGTGACAGAAGTCTTTGAGCTTTCAGGAAACTTCATTTCCTTTCTCTTGATTTTATTGCAAGCTGCTGTAAAAGTTTATTTAAAAGTTAATGTCACTTTTCTGAAAAGAGAAAAGGATTTAATCTTTCCTGAAACAAGAGGAAAGATTATTGTTCTACCCATATTTGTTTTAGTTAGTAGGAAAGGGGGAGCCTTCCCTTAATTAGGAGAGTTTTAACTCACACACTGTGGCTGAAACCACCATTTTGCTAAACCTCACAAGTTTACAAAATATTCAAGCAACATGCCCATACAATATGAAGACAAGAAGTACGCAAGTATTCTTCACACAAGGGGAACAGTCAACCTCTCCAACCACACCATTGAAGCCCCAGAAAAATAACAATGCATCCCCTAGAGGTTACCAAAACAATAGAAGAGACAATAACAATGGTCTGAGAAGCAAAATATAGTACAACAGCAAAGGAAGACCTATGATACAGTGTTGGAAGTGCAATGAATGGGATTAGTTCGCCAAGGAATGCCAAAATAATCAAAGTACGGGAGGAAGACTCTATAAGTGGTGTGGACCGGGCAATCACGAAGATACCGACTGCCCGAAGCAAAAAGGTATAAATATGCTAGAGGTGGACGACAAGGAGGATTTGGCAATCACCAAAGCACAGACAAAGAAATCTATGTATCCAAACCCTCGTACGGAGAAAGAAAGACTCTGAGAGGCTAAAGTAGAAGTGGAAGAAGCAATGGCCAAGGAACAAAGAACCTCCAACAAAGTAACTAGTACGTTGATGTAGTTGGAATCGAAGAACATAGTATGACAGGTGCTGCACACAACCGTACCCATCAAGGTAACAAACCTTTTGTAGATGATGCCCCAATTGAGAGTAGCACTCACCAATGTTGTCAAAGACAACAAAAATTGTTAGGAAGGTCCAACCGAGAGTACAACATAGCCGGAAGGAGAGATCATGGACCCAATGCTACTTGCAGTAAACGTCGGGAGGAAGCCTGCCATCGTACAAATGGAAATCATGGGGAGGAAACTCTCCAACACCATTGTTGACGAAGGCTTGTGAGTGAACGTACTACAAAAAGAAACGTTGAAGTGTCTAGGGAAGCCAACTCTCTGGCCCTCAATGTTACATCCCTCACATTGAGACTATATGTTTGGTTATGTATTTTGAATGCAATGTTAGTTGCAAATAACTGCTTTCATGTGGTTATGACACTGAGAATGCAATAGTCGTTCTTTTATCATAACTGTAATGTTAACAAACTCTTTATTTTGCAAGTGAATTTATTGTTTACGTGAAGTTGAATGAGATCATGAGATTAAAAAGAAATGCATATAATTTAGCCGTGGAAAACAATCTAACCCTAATCCTAGTCAATGGATGCAGGATTGTTGACGCCACGAGAGAAATGGAAATATCATCAGGGAGAGGACGTGGTTAGCAATGGATCAATTTTATCATCAATCTTGAGTCGTGTTGATGTGTTTTTCGTGACCGCACCAACGCAGAATAAAGTTGCCAACCGCTTCCCTATTCTCTCTTGATCAAAGTATTCTGCACGCTAAGATTGCAAGAAAGTTCCCTGTAACCCCGCTACAAGGTTCTTTCCGAAGCATAATAGGCCTAAATGTCTCCATGCATTCGCTAGTATTTCATGTAATTTACTACGAATGAACTCCCGCAGAAAAGGAATTCAACCTGCCTGAAGATCTTTGTTCATGAAGCCGGGTTTCCTATTCCCAACCGTAAAGTACCGAATTGAAGTGGGGAAGGTTGAGAGTCTAAATTCATTCTAAAGGGATGCTTTTGTTTCAACTTCAAAATTCCAACCTTTGCCTTGCACGGCGCCTAATGGGTCGGCAGTAATCTTCAAGGGAGATGACTAAAGATGTTCAAACCACCCCACTCTTTGGACATGAAGATATCACAACTAATACACATTCAATTATCTCAAACAAGGATTGAAGTTAGGGTCAACGCTTCTAGTTGACTACTACATGATTCCATCAGCAAATACACTAGTGGTATGGATGATCGTTACTGTTTAAATCAAACACCACATTCCACGTACCTAACATCTACTTCATGCTGAAAATTATACTACTCTTAGAAATATGCCACCATTTGAATCCAAAGAGATCTAAGAAACCTTGCTAGCTACTCTCACAACAAAAAGACTTAAAATTCACCATCACTAAAAACCTTTATTGAGAGATCTTCACAACAATTTCTTACAAAGTTTTCAAAGGAAAACTCTTCCTCTTCTTCAAACTACACCACTCAATCTATACCTGCTTTCACTTCTAAGTTGTCCCTCTACTCTATAAGGTCTATTCTAATCTTTCTATCGGCTTCCAATCGAGTTAGCAAATGAGGGGACTCCCTTTATATAGCTGTCCCGAAGATACGAAGCAGCACCTGATGTCAACGTGCCGTACCTTAGCCCCACCCCAAACCGCCTTAATTGGGAGGTATATTAAATGAAATCTAAAAGATTCCCACTCACAATTCCCAAAATAGCAGCGTACAAATGCCCGCAACGTTCT
Source organism: Sequoia sempervirens (assembly GCA_007258455.2). NCBI lineage: Eukaryota > Viridiplantae > Streptophyta > Pinopsida > Cupressales > Cupressaceae > Sequoia > Sequoia sempervirens. Next base: position 82,573 of record VDFB02109374.1, read on the forward strand.
CTAGAAGATTCCGCTTGTAGACGCGTTCACACTGTCCTTGATCTTCTTTCTTGACGTTGCTCTTCAACTTCTTTGTCACTTGAGCTAACACTTAGCCAATTTCTTGCAACTTTTTCTTCTTTCATGTGAAACTCAAAACTTTATCTTCTTCCGAAGGTTGTAATATCATCGTGCTTTACCACTTCACGTCATCGTGCTCTTGGTCTCGACGTTCTTCCTGCAAAAACAAGCAAGGAGAAGATAATTAAAGCATTTCATAATATAAATTCAACTTACTCACCCGGATTTTCACGTTCTAACTTCCAAGGGTTCATCGTCTTCACATGAACTTGTTTGGGCGCATTTCACCCCTTGAGGGGGACGAATTCCTTTGACCTTTTGACCCTCTTCTAACTTGAGCGCATTTTTATGTAGCTGAAGGATAAGAATGTTGACTTGTTGACTCATTTCTTTCTTAGGCGCATTTAGACCTAGCTGGTGGATAACAACGCCCTTGAGTGACTCTTCACCTCCCGTTTTTGTCTTGACATGCATGTATTTGGGCGCATTTTGCCTAGGGAAGAGGATGAAAATCGTTGACTTTGCTTTGACCACTCACAACTTGGGCGCATTTTACCCCCTGAGAAGGATGAACTTGCAATTTGGGCGCATTTTGAAGGTGGTGGAGGATATTCAGACTTAGAAAAAATTTCAACTTTTCCTTCTTCAAGTCGGGCTTAGGACCCCTATTTAGCTGACTAGCCTTCATTCTCAAAAATTTTCCATGCCTCTTATTCCCTTGGGCTTTTCACCAATCGGATGAAGTTCCAAATCTGAACTTTTTCATCAAGAGTTCATGCCTCTCATATTTTTACCGTAATTTTGCACCTCCTGGAGCTCAAAACGATCGGAATTTGCACCCCGTAGATCTTTATGATGGCGAGAGCCTTTGTCAATGACCGCATTTTAGTCACCCGCTATTTTGAGCCCATTGGCGTGCATTGCAACAGTAACTTCAGCTTCTGGAGATAGCTCCATTGCTCCATCACTGAAATGATGGAGCTTCACTTCCACGGTTCTATCGATCACCATGTTCTTAATGTTGCTGGTCAGCTTCAAATTGATTCTACTGCGCCAGTGCGCTCCGCTTCGACTCAGCCTCACAACAGAAGTTCGCCGCAGACGTACCATCGACGTGCGGTTTTGCACCCGCCGTACCCTGCCTTTGATGCCTCTTTTTGGGTCCGGCCGAAACCCTAATTCGGCCTGCATGTATATATCAAAACGGACTATGTTTCTTTCATTTCTGCGGGTAACGCGATTTCATGATTCTGACCCGAAGCGGCCGCTGATACCTAAAATATAAAGTTTCCATCGAGCGAAAGTATCTCCATTTGTATGTCACATTTATAGGTTCCCTAAAAACCCATAAAGAATCATTCGACATGCAAAAGAAACCCTAGCATGCAAACCCTAAAAATAGCCTCGGAAGACTGAATTTTGAAAGTTGTCGTCTCACTTTGCATGTTATACCGTTGCGAAGGTCTCGAAAAACCCAGAAGGAATATGTAGACATGCGTTGAAAAATTCTTTGTTTAAGCCTTGAAATTTGTCCCGAAAGCTGGATTGCTAAAAATAGAAAGTTGCCTGTTTCAGCTCAAATTTTGCACGCGAGTAACTTGATGTGCTCTGAATGCGATGTGACTGTCGGAATCTCAAAAATGCTGAAGGATTGCTCGCAATTTCACACTTACTAAAAATAGTAAGTACCTCAGAATCTGATGAAAATTTGCTGAGAGCCTGCTGGAAGCATACTGACAACAATGTTAAGCTCTGTTTTCAATTTATTCATCTTGCTTGACCATAGATTAATAAGGAAGTTCAAAACCCTAATTTCAGACTTGGCCAAATCTTACGTTTAAGCTCAATGATGGGAACGTCTCGGAAAGATAGACAGAATGAGAGAGAGACAACAGCAAAAACAAACCAACATCAAACCAAAAGCAAAGCCAAAATTAGGGGGTCCCCATTTGCAATGGGGCGAGGTGTGAAAAAGGTCACAACAAGTCGGTGTAAAACAGTTGTGTCGACGTCATGACCTTGGCCATAAGTAAATTAAAATAATTATTGATTAAGAAAGTCAATTAAAATATAAATAAATAATCACCTTTAAAGGAGATTTCAAATGTTGATTAGATAGTTGATTAAAATAATAGATATAATTTAAAATAATTATTAATAATATACTCTTGTTGGTTGAGCGAACCAATTCTTAGTATATTTATATACATTTGCAATAGTTATAAAATAATAATTAAACAAGGTAACTATAATTATTTTCCGTCAATCTTGATATAAAACAAAAGTGGGGATTAAAAATCTAAAGTTAAATTAAATGGCAATTTCCTAAACTATTGGGTGAAAATATAATTTAAATGAAAAAGTTTATTTTTTTGGCGCCGGTGTAGTGGAGGGTGATAGTTTTCGCCACCGTGCTTTCTCTCCCTCTCGAGAACGTTCAAGAAGATAACGCTTGCAATCGTGCGTTAGAGGGAAGACCAAGGGACTCAGGATGTGAAGAGGTTCTTTTTAATTGTCATTCTAGCATTCTTCGAGAGCTCTCTCTCTCTCTCTTTGACTCTCGGGCTCTGCTAGAAATCGAATATTTGTTGGGGATTCTTCTTCCATTCACGCACAATCTCGTTCAGTCTTTCATTTGTCCATGTCGGCATTCACTAAAAACCCTACCACTCTCAGCCACACCAAACATTCGTTTCTCTTTTAATCATCGTATAAATTTTAGGGAGCATCCTTGCTCAGATGGAGAGAACGTGCTACCGGATCAAGTATTGTGTTGCAGCTCAAGCCGAGCATTCTTGCTTATATTTTTCACTTTGTTTGAAGGTCATTGTTCTCGTTACCTTCTGTCAAAGAGGTTGCTCTAGGTTCCAAAGCAGTTAGCATCAGGGGGTGGAGAGTCTCAAAGTATTGTCAAACTTCAGTCAAATTGCCATGCAAGTAATGTGATCCATTTTCTGATAAACATTATGGTTGAGCTACTTTCAATTTAGTACTAGCTCTGTTATATTTTGAAACCCGAGCCAGGGCTCTATCACTTCCTTTTCTTATAAATATTCTTAGTCTTTCGAGTGGAGTGATTTCCAATATCTTTTCTTAATATCTGTAGCTTATGCAATCTTCATAGATTTCAAATCTGAGCAAAAGTTGTCATTATTGTTGACTATGGAAGAGTTAAATCAAACTGAGAACAACTAGCACGGAGAATAGTTAAAGTGTTCATCCTTGTTGAAAGAAGATTTATGCTTATGTATTCTTTTGGGAAATTCTGGTCGAACCTTTCCAGTCTCCTCATCTCTATTCTCGATTTATCTAAGATGAGATTCTATATTCTTTCTTCTTAACACTGAACTTGGTCATTAGTAGAATTTTCAACTAGATCATTCCTGTTAGAATTATAAGGCCATACGCTGAATTAAATTTGTATCTAGGTCCTGTTGATTCATTTGGTAATTTTTTTCCAAAGATCTTAATAGGTATAGATAAGTCGAATTCCTTTTCCCTGAATTAGAAGCTAAACAGGTGCATATCTTTGTTCAATTGAGACTACTTGGGAATATTTATAAATGAGAGTCTTGAAATCCCCATTGTTGTATCAATCACTCTCTTCTTTTGCATAAACTTTGGGGTTTAGACATAACCCTGAACTAGAGGAGATATTAATCAGACCTGTCAATGTGAATTAGACCTTGTACTGCGAATAATTTGAGCAGAGAATAGTCAAGGTGATCTTCCGTGTTATGAGAAAGATTATGCTTAAGTTTTGAGCAAGATCAATCTTGGAAATATGAATTAATATAAATGAAGGAATAAGACTCCTTAATCTCTCCTCATTAACTTGAGAGTAGCAGTTTATTATTACTTAGAAGGGTTAAGTTAAGAGTTGAGTATATCTCTTTGTATGAACAACAAGGAATCAGCTTACCCTTAAATATGATGAAAGGCTATTGGGGACCATGTTAAGATAATATAAATTTTGAAACAAGATATAATTTCAAACCAAGTTCTGGTAATATAAATCCTATGGTTAAGATATAATCTCGAACTAAAAGGAATTGATAAACAAACTTGCTAATGTAAAATTAGACTTTGATATAAGTATTATCATGTCGAGCAAGGGTGAGAGTGCTGATGGCACAGGAGTGCCAGAGACATCGGCACAGGAGTGCCAGTAATATTAAAATCCTTGGCCAAGGTACAATGCTAGATTCAGCATCTATCAGCTATCAAGTACCAGATATACCACTGATCAGAGTGACCTTTCTAGTTGGGAGATACCCTTAGTAAGGTGGATCAGGAGGTATAGGTCCTTGACACCAGGCTCAGAGGCATGATGATAATTTGATCCATGTTGATTACCCTCATGAAGGGTTGGGTTCTTCAGTTGAAGAAACTCGAGGGACCAGTTGATCTTGGTTGGGCGGTAAAGCCCTTGATGATATTACTCTTTCTTCAAGTAATGATGATCAACATTTTAGCTTAATGATGTCTGCATAATGGGCTACTTTCTTCCGCTAATTCAGGTACAAATAAATGTTCATTTGAGTACTTTATTGATACATTTACTATTATGTAATTAATGTTTTGCTCAAAGCTAGTTTGTATGGAAAAGATAGACAGTTAATTTCTTTACTTCGTATGAATGAAAGTTAGTTAATGATGCCTAGCAATTACTCTTCAATTCGTTATTTTATGCTTGATGAAACCCTAGATGGAATAGTTAGTGAGAATTGTCGGATGAAGTTTGGCAGTTAATTTCCATAGAGTAGCAGCTGTTATTTTGTTTCATAACTGCAGAATTTGTCTGTTACTTTCTAGAAGCAAGAGAAGTAGTTATTATCCTTCTGTAATTTTTTGATATACATTTATAGTTAAAAGTTTTCCCTTTCAGCTGAAAATGGAAATTATATGTTAGTTAATGAATGGTATGATGTAACGGCATCAGAATTAATTTTCTTTTCTGTCTAACTGCAAAGGAAAACCCTAGTTTGACAATTATTTAGTTATTGTTCTTCCATGAATCAGTTGGAGGAAACAGTTAGATGTTTCACTTCAGCTGAAACTATAAACTTAGAAGTTAGTTGGAGTTTCAATTGATTTAGTTGAACTCAGTTTGGAAACCCAAGTTGAAAACAAGTCAATTGCACTTCAACTGAAAGTTAGTTGATAGTTGAATTTTCAAACTGTAGACCGGATAGGTTGTTACATATGGTATCAGAGCTACCTCTGGATCAAAATCCGATGAGGGAGAGTCAGATACGAACGAAGGAAGGCTATGGAGCCGAACGATGAAGGAATACTTGATCTTGAGAGTTGCTCGGAGGACGAGACAGGTTCCCTTAATGGCCTGTGTACATAACCAAGTACGAGTACACAACCTACTCCACAGTTCGCTCAACTCATCTTAAGGCTAGCCCAGCCACCTCCACAGTTAACCTCACAGTCAGCCCAACCAACCTCTCAGCCAATTGCACAAACAGTTCGGCCACCTTCACAAGTAGCTTCACAGCTAGCTCGGCAAGTCTCACGACGGGGCTGCACAGCACCTTCACCATCACTGCCAACACAGAGATAGGCACATCCCAGAGGGCCAGGGGAGGTAGAGTCAAGTGAGGACGAGTCGGAGGGACTCTTTCACATTAGCTAGCCAAACCCTCATGACCCCCTTGGCATGATGCAAAGATATCTAAGTGAGCTACAGGGGATGGCTCTGTTCATGTGCGAGGTAGGAGAGATAGGGCAACAGTTGGTTACAGGGCTAGATCCTCTAGTGGTGCAAGAGGCTAAGAGTATCTTGGCTTTTATGTGGCATTAGTGCGAGAGCGAATTCCTTCAGTGCTTTATTTCAAGAGGATGGCCAGTGGTGTAGACTGGGGAGATGTTGGTTGCTCGGCAGCCAACCCGACCTACTATAGTCGGGAGACACGAGAGAGTACTTACAGCACTCCACAAGATGGAGAAGTGTTACAGAGATGTCTTCCTTCGATGGCTCCACCAGACACTTGCCATAGAGGAAGCTATTGAGGCGAGAGATAGAGCTTCAGCACAAGCGGAGAGTAGCAGAGTGGAGTTGATGGATCAAATCCGCAAGTCACAGGAGCAGCTAGCTCAGGTGACTACCGCCGAGCATACGAGAGTTACAGCTCTCAAGCAGACATTGGCTGAGAAGGAGAGAGCGCTGGTGGAACATCATGTGCAGTTGGGTGAGAAGGAGAGACTGTTGGCAGAACGAGATGCACAATTGGCTGAGACAACGAGACTTATAGTCGAGAGGGGGAGCCAACTAAAGGAGAAAGACAAGGAGTTGGAGGGAAGGAGTCAAGAGCTCGAGAGGACAAAGGCCAAACTTTCAGAGGTAGTACAGATGGTGAAGATAGCACGGGAGAGGCAACTAAACGCCAACTAGAAACTTAAGCGTTCTCAACAACAACAATCGGCGACCACCACCCTTATGTCATCAATACATCCAAGGGCACCCTCTCACCCTCCTCAATAAACATTTTTATTTGTAGTCCACATTTTGGTTTTTTGTCATCTGGAAGATGATAATATTTTGTGGGGGGATGATGTTGGCCGAGAGCATTCATGTTGTTAGTCGGCCATCTAATGTAATTAAATAAAACTATATTGTATGCAACAAAATATTTTATGGTATGAATTTGTCACGAATCAAATCCTGGACCAATGGGATTAGTTGTAACGAGTAGTTGCGACCGTTGGTGTTCTCAACCACCATCAGCAACTATATATATGTTTGTTTCATTGTAGTCAGGGACATGTTATGTTATGACACGACATATGTTGACATAGCATGGATGATTGTATTTTGTATCTATTGCATTAATGAATGAAGTACTATTATTCTATGCACATTATGCGTTCGTGAATATTTCATGTATATGTTCCAAATTATATTCTCATTTACTCTAGTACGTTGTTAATTCATCCTTGTGAGTAAACACTTGTGAGTGCTTGCGAAATGATTTTTGTTCTTGTACTGGTTAAAGTTTGCATTTTTATGATGCCTTGTAATGTGTTGAGAATTGCTCAAATGAATGAAATGTAATATCCCCTTCTCAGGCCTAATCAATTTGAAGACCGTTAGCCTATTTCCTAAGTTCTGTTGTGACCTTTTCACACATCGCCCCATTCAAAATGGGGACCCCTAATTTTTGCTCCATTTCGGTCTTTTGGCTTTGGTTTCTCTCTCTCTTTCTGATGTCTATCTTTCCGGGATTTCTCCGCCTTCGAGCTTAAAACATGAAGATTTGGCCAAGTCTGAAAATTAGAGTTTTGAACTTTTTCAGCCAATTTGGGGTCGAATAAAGCAAGCGAATTGAAAATTGAGCTTAACATTGGTGTCAGTGTGTTTCCAGCAGGCTCTCAGCAGATTTTCATCAGATTCTGAGATACTTACTATTTTTAGTAGGTGCATAATTCAGGTCAGTTCGTCAGCATTTTTGGAGATTCCAACAGTCACACAGCATTCAGAGCGCATCAGACTACTCGTATGCAAAATTTGAGCGAAAACAGACAACTTACTATTTTTAGCAGTTCAGCTTCCGGGACAAATTTCAGGGGTCAGATGCAGAGTTTTCCTTTGCATGTTGGCATATTCCTTCTGGGTTTTTCAAGACCTTCGCAATGGTGTAACATGCAAGACGAGGCGACCACTTTCAGAATTCAGCCTTCCGGGGCTATTTTTAGGGTTTGCATGTCAGGGTTTATTTTGCATGTCGAGTGATTCCTGATGGGTTTTTCGAGACCTACGCGATGGTGTGACATGCAAATGAGGATTCTCACACAGTAAGGAACTTTCTATTTTTAGCAGGTGTGTCCAAGCAGCCGCTTCCCAGCAGTTTAGAACCACAAGCTGATCGCAGTGCCACGAAACGAGAGCAAACAGAGTTCATTTGGTATGAATGCAGAGCGAATTAGGGTTTCCAGCTTCGAGACCCAAAAAGAGGCGTAAAAGGCAGAATTTCCGAAAACCGGTGTAAACCACCGCGATCAGCATTCTTCAGGCTATCTGCTGGTAAAATTTCAGGGCAAACGGAGCACTTACTATTTATAGTAAGTCGATTTGGAAACTGGCTAAAAATAGTAAATTGAGTGCATACGTTGGTGTCAGCAGCCAGGTCACGTGGTGAGGAGCGCCTCATTCAAATTTCATTCAAATCGGAGCTGTGGAGGTACCAGAAGCAGGCAGTTGCTATAAATAGCAAAGCACCTCCAGAAATATGCTATTTTTAGTAAGTCAACCCGAAATGGCGGTGTCAGCAGAACTGTGGAGTCATAAGGATCTAGTGTTCGAAATTGCAAATCAATCCGAGCTTCTGAGGTGTAAGAACTAAGAGGCTTACTATAAATAGCAGGGCATGGATAAGCTAACAGAAGAAGGTAAAAATGTCTAAGTCTGAGTTTCATCCAGCAAACACCTCCAAATGCGCCATGCTTGCCTTCAAGATGATCAAAAATATTCTATGAAATGAGTTCATCCTCCTGCCACCTCAAAATGCGCCCAAGTTGGTGAGGTGGAAGCATGAAAAAAAATTCTAAGTATAAATCTCATCCACCTCCAGGGGTAAAATGCGCCCATCTTGGCCTTGAAGCATAAAAAATTTCTAAGTTAAAAATATCCTCCTCCACTAGTAAAATGCGCCCACTCACAAGAAAGTCAAGGAAAAGTCAAAGAGTCTCATCCTGCTACTAGGCCAAAATGCGCCCACCTTGAAGAGGGGAAGTTGGAAATTTTTCTAAGTGTTGAGGATATCCTCCTCACCCCTCAAAATGCGCCCATCCTGCAGTAGGGGCAAAATGCGCCAAGTTTGAAAGAGGTCAAATTGGTCAAACGAATTCGTCCTCCTCTTATGCTCAAATGCGCCCAAATCATGCCATGTGAGGACAAAAATAAGAGGCTGAAAGGTCACTAGCTGGGGCGTGGTAAAGTTATCCTTCTCATCATGCAAAATGCGCCCACATTTGAAGTCAACAAGTCAACAAGGGAAGGCGTTGGAAAAAGTTTTATTCTCCTCAACCTCTAAATGCGCCATACAAGCTTGGAAGTGATTGAGGCGTGTTGAATGTCCCTCTTCAAGTATTAAATGCGCCAGGGGTGGTGAATGCTAAAGGGGTGTTGAAAATATTTCCTAGGCGTGGTTTTATCCTCCTTCAAGTTGAATATGCGCTCAAGGTGGTGACTAAATATTGCTAGGCGTTGGTTTTAAAATGTTCTCTATGACATATGAAATGCGCCTAAGAGGAGTAGGATGTGTAAAAATAATATGAGGGCGTTGGAATTTTCCATGATGTGCTTTCTTGAAAAATTTTCTAAGTGAAGTTGATATTTTCACGGGCAAAGTTGATCGAGTTGAGTAAAAATTTTCTAAGGCAAAAATTTCAAAAATGCTAAGTGATTCAAATTTTTCTAAGGCAAATATTTTCTTCCTTGGGAAAAACGCCTAAGTCTAATGAAGTGATGAATTTCCCTGAAGTCCGAGTGAAGTTGCCGGAAGTGAAGTCAGTGGATGCCAGCTCCGCAGGGTCAATAAAAATTTTCTCAAGTCAGAGCAACAGGAAATCTTCACAGATGCAAAGAACGAATTTAAATTTCACAGGGAAATAATTTTCTAAGGTTCAAAATTCAAAAAAAAAAAATTTAATGAACCTGTTCGTTGGGTACCCATGGATTCGACGCATTCTAAAGGAAATTTTCTTCTAGGTATCGAAGATTATCGATGAGGGATGGATTTTAAGGTCTTCCACGGCTTGTCGAGGATTCTGGGATGAAGATTTTAAATGGGCACAGGATTGGTGAGTTCTCCTAAGGGAAAATTTGAAAAATTTCTAAGGCAAGGAAGAAAATGTGTTCTCAAGGTAAGATCCTCCGGACGATGAATTTGAAATGAACTGCCTAGGTGAATTTGCTTAAATCCTTCGTGAGGATAGTCTTCCAGAGCCAGAGTTGAACGAAATTGAGTATCGGAGCCCCAGGTAGTGAAATGAATTTCTCAAAGATGAAGTTTGTCTAAGGCATGAACTTGAACACGAAGTTGGCGATGAACGCTTGGAGATCAAAGCATGAAAATCCTGGTAAGTGAGTTAAGTTTACATTATGAAGTGTTCTGATGCTTCTCTCCTTGCTTGTTTTGCAGGATGAGCGTGGAGGCCAGAGCACAATGACTTGAAGTGATGAAGCACGATGATATTACAACCTTCGGAAGAAGATAAAGTTATGAGTTTCAATCTCGAAGGGAGAAAGTTGAGAAAAATGGCTAAGTGTTGGAGTTTCTCCTCGAGAATCCAATGTCAGACGGATGGCAGGCGGAAATGATCTAGTCCAAGACTGAAAAACCCTTCAAGTTCAAAAGAGCAAGGACAGTGTGAACGCGTTTCAAGATTGGAATCTTCTAGAAGGAATAATGGACATTATGGCTCATTTATTACCCCACCTCCTTTGTGGCGGTTTTTAGGGCAAATCTTGTTTAGGGCGAGGTGGCACGATTCTGGCCACTCTATTGATTGTAACCCTAGCCGTCTTTTGGGACTTGGCTAGCTATATAAAGGGGGAGTCCCCCTCATTTGTAATTCATTAGATTTAGAGGTAGAAGCAGAGCTTAGAGGAGTAGAGAGAAGTTGATAGAGTAGAATGTAAAGTAGTGTAGATTGAAAAGGAAGGAAAGTCTTCCCTTTGGATACTTTGTAAGAAGTTGTCATGTATGCTTTCATAATAAAAGAATTTTCATTGATGGTGAATTCTTCTTTGTTGTGAATAGTTGTTGAGGCTTCTTCGTCCTTCCAATTCACGTAGCATCTTGAAGTAGCTTAAAAATAAAGTAGATTTCATTTCATGCAAGTACTTAGCAATTGTGGAATGTGGTCTCGATTTGAACAAGACTTCGCTTTGTCCATACCACTAGCGGGCTCGCTGACGTGGGTTCGCCTTTGCGTGGTCAACTGGAACTTTGTGAAGCTTAATTTCGATTATGGTTTATATGTTGGCATGCGTCGTTGTGATGGTGTCTTCATGCTAAATCGTGATCTGAACATCTTAAGTCACTCCTCTGAAGATTGCACCAGTTCCGCGGAAGCTGTCCGAAGTGAGGCAAAACGGAGCTTGGTTGAAGCTTGTGAGAATTGATCACCATGTCCCACACCCTAGAGTAGACTAGAACACCCTTATCCCTACACCCTTTAAATTCAGTTCATTTCCGATTAGAATTAGGAAACTTGTGCTCATTTGCCAAATCATCCAAATCATATGAAAGCCCTTAATCCACTGTCTGTTGTTAGCTATTGAACAATTGTGTAAGTCCCCTCGTGAGAACACAGCAACTCACATCAAACCAACCGAGGGTATTCTAAGTATTCGGAACCTTGGAGTTGAAAGCATGATCTTACTCGCAATCTTAGCATGTTGAATACTTTGTTCAAGAGAGGATAGGGTATCCGTTGGGAAACTTTATTCTGTGTTGGTGCGGTCTCAAAAACCACGTCAACAAGTTCCCGTGGGCTAATTGGTAAGGCAAGGGGACTCCAAAGATCTTGGAGGACACAATTTCAGAGTTACATGGTTTCTATCATTGGCAATGAGCTATGTGGGCAATATTAATCTAAATGACACTCTTTGAAGTGTTTTCTAACTTTTGGGGTATTCACCCATACTTCTTGGAGAGCACGTCTATTTATAGTAAGTCACCAAATTGGTTTCAATCATCTTCCTATTTATAGTACCCAATCCCATACTTGTAGTTGTAGTAGCATTTCATTTTGTGTCATTTGATGAAAATAAACTAAGTTGTCGGTTCTAGTACGGGATCAAGTACGAGGTACAGGTACATCAAAATGGCAAATTTTTTTCTTCGGTATAGTACGTTTAGGTATGATTGTATAAAATATATATGCAAAAAAATTAAAAATATACATAATTGTAAATACATTTGATAGTATGATACTTCACCATTGATCAACAGTAGTGATAAAGATAAATGCCAATTGATAGTTCAAAATTTCAATATTGTGTCATATATCATAAATGTCTAGGGTTTAAGCTTCACTTTTTGCACCTTTTTTAATGTTTTAAAGTGATTTTTCGGCTCCTCTAGGCGCTAGCACCTATGGGAGCGCCTTGGATGCCCCGAGTCTATGGGTACGCAGACATGTACCCAGAAGGAACCCAGGGCGTCCAAGGTGCTCCCTAGGCGCTCTTGGGTGCTCCCCAAAGCGCTCTCAGACCAAAATGCTCCTAGAGCAAGTACAAGGACTCTTTTAAGAGAACCCGGTAACTTAGAAATTAAATATTCAAGACACTTAGAGTCCTTGTAATCCAATTTGTACTTATGATTGAGAAGTGCTTATGTGTTGAATTGCTATCCACCCACATACGTGACATGAGTTGCACATTATAATTTGGTGTTGCTCAACCTTAGAGCTGAATGTGTTTGGCATTTTGTAATGAAATTCTCATGTCTGGTTAAGTCCTAGAAACATGTTTTGAAAACATAGTTTATCTTTCCTAGTGAAATGAAACATGTAATTAGTGAATAAGTATTTTTGTATATGTTGTCTAATGAAAGGAATATTTAGTGAATAAATATTTTTTTATATGTTGTTTAATGAAAGGAATATTGTAATTGGTGGTCGAAACATTAACTTGTAGTAGTAGCTGTTTCCCCTTGCATGCTTTGTCACTTCTTCCGAGCATGTGAAGATCAATGCTTGCATTTTGAAGTAGGCATTGATTTATATACTTAATGAGGTCTTTAGAACTTCTTGTTTGACAATTGAAGAGCTTATTCATGCTCAATCACTTGGCCAAGAACTATTTTTTAACAGTGCGCAAGACAAGAAAATCATGCCTTATTTACAAAGGTTGTAATAGGCTTGTCTAGGCCTAGCTCTTCATATGTTTTGGGGTTTCATGCCCCATTTTTTGTCATCTAAGGTGGTAAGAGTGTCTTGAGAGTTTAGTGTGTTAGTAGGCTTGTAGAAGATCCCTCATTGTGCTTTAAGGTCAAATTTTAGGCCTTCAAGAAGCCCACCATCCATTTGAGACCTTTGCCTGGCATGTGGGTTGCCTATTTTACCAATGGTGGCCTATTGGCATTAGGAGCAGCTTGTGGGTCACCTATTTTACCAAGGGCAACCCAAGAAGGCCAATGGTTGACATAGACTAACATTATGGATGAACCAATCCTAAAAGGGCTAACCCTTGGACAGCAAGTACTTCCCTCACTTTTTTGGGAAAATTTCCTAAAGATGAATTGTTCCTTGGGGTATACCTTGCTTGCCTAACACCTAGGTTTGTGTTGTACCTATGTACTTTGGGATGTTTTTCTCTTTTCTTGTTGGGATTCATGCCTAGTGTCAAGATAACTAACCTAGAGTGTATTGAATGAAACCTAAAGTGTGTTGGATGAGACCTTGGATTCCCTTATCATTCTATTATGTAAGAGATCTTTGTATTCAAGTGTCAATCCCACATCCTTGTGTGATGTGTTGTGTCAAAGTGAGTCTAGGAATGTCATGTCCCCTTTTAGAGCTAAGGAAATAATTTAATAATTTAACTTAAGTCATCAAAAAAGTAACTTAAAGTTAAAAAAAGTTGTTTTATAAAGTGTCAAAAGGTTATTGGGTAGAAAAAAGCATAGCCATTGTTTTTTAAACAAACCACCATTTCTGAGATTGAACCCATACGGGTTCATCGTTTTGCCTAAGGACAAAAACACTTTTGGCATTGAAATTTGAGGATGAAAACCCCCTAAGTTTCCTTTTGGGTTTGAGGATGAAAACCCTCCTATCCATTCAAACAATTTCATACAAGGATTGTCCAGTATGCTGAAAAGCTTGAAGACATTCCAATTTCATGAGTATTATTGAAGATTTTCAGATTTTGAAGGTTGCTACAATATTCTATACTGCTACTACGGTGGTCAATACTACCACTACAATGATCCATACTGATACTACAGTAATATGTATTGTTGTTATAGTGATCCATATGACTAGTACAGTGATCCATATTGCTATAGTGCTACACTATAGTTGCATATTTCATTGGTGTGCCTGCAACATAATATTTCAGGCCATACCAAATTATTAAAGGGTCACAACTTTTTGGAGATTATCTTATTTTATCAGCTTTTGCTTATTTATCAACTTTTTGTCTAGTATACATTCTCTACTACAAAAAGGACTGTCGTACAATGTGAATATGATGTAATGTCTGTTCGTACCATTTGGGCTGGGCAATATTATTTATTAGTTGTATTTCTTACTTGTAATCTACCATACAGCATTCTAGGAAGTATTTATAGTTTTCTAGGTTGTTATATTGCAGTTTTGAGCAGTCTTTTTGGGTATTACAGTCAGTCATACCTTTATAGAGGGGTTCCAATCGGAGCAAGAAGCATACAGTTTGGTGTATCGTTTCAGTATTTAATTGATAACCACTTAGGTTTCAACAGTGATATATCATTTAGAAGCTTGTATCATTTTATAATGGCCACATCAAATAGATTGATGCTAATTTTGTTTCCTACGATTGGTTATACAAATCAGGTATTGTCATTCTGTATTATTATTCAGAGTATACCTTTGTTATTATTTATATTTACATGAGAGTTTGTTGCCATCATTTCAGTATTTATATTGTAATGACTTATAGTCCTATTGTATAAACTGGATGGTATTCCACTAGTTAGAATAGATTTGTTTCAATATGGATGGATGGATGCTAATTTTGTTTCCGACAATTGGTTATACAAATCAGGTATTGTCATTCTGTATTATTATTCAGAGTATACCTTTGTTATTATTGATATTTACATGAGAGTTTGTTGCCATCATTTCAGTATTTATATTCTAATGACTTATTGTATAAACTAGATGGTGTTCCACTAGTTAGAATAGATTTGTTTCGTATGGATGGAAATACTACCAACACTAGTTTATCTCATTTCCAGTTATTGCATTCATTTAATCTATGTGGCTTGCCACCAGAAAGTGTGTGTCCCCAAATCACCGTATGCTCTCACCTAGCCCATATCAAAATCTTGGTGATTAGAGAGGGTGAGGGTTTATGAATTTCATAAATTTGTAAAAATTCAAAAAAATCAGTTTCAGGACATAACACCTAAGGGTTGAGATGATGTTTTGTTCTCATCCTATTCTTGGCTTGGCGTGGGATGGAGATCATGGTTCTAGGCCCTATCATCAAAGTTAGAGAAAACTCTACCTCCTGGCAATTTTTTCACAGTTGAAGGGAAGCAAAGGTGTGGAATACATTTCCTACACTAATCTATGAGAGGAAGTATGTGCAAAAAGTTAAATTCATCGTATTGTTACAAGGAAATAAACACAAAAGCAATATACCGTAACACAATGATTTATATGGAAAAACTCCTTTCAGGAAGAAAACCCCACACTCCAAAGCAAATCAATATATTATTCAGTAATCAAATAGTTACAATACACTTGCAAAGTCTAAGCCTTTACAGCAGTATCGCCAACAAGAGATCTAGAGCAATTCTAGTAGCATAAAAGTGCCTACAAAACTACTATCAAACCTCCATTTCAAGCACCAAATAAATAGGATTAGTAATGCATGAAACTATCAAATAGTAATTAGGAAATCATGAGCTAAAACCACCCAAAATGTGGTGCTCGAATCCCTAGTCAAAAGTCCAACACCCAAATCCCAAGATGAGTCCATAGACTAAAAATAGTATATTCCTTACACTTGTCATAAACTTGTCATAATCCACTTATCAACTTGGATGCTCCATTTTGCCTCCATTATCCATTAAAAGATGCCTATGACATGTCATAACATGCATAATAAGTTGGTCAAAAAGTGTACATCCCTCTTATAGCTCTTGTATGTGCCATAAGTGCTCTTACATTTCTAATGTGGGAG
Source organism: Sequoia sempervirens (assembly GCA_007258455.2). Lineage (NCBI taxonomy): Eukaryota > Viridiplantae > Streptophyta > Pinopsida > Cupressales > Cupressaceae > Sequoia > Sequoia sempervirens. Next base: position 98,546 of record VDFB02109374.1, read on the forward strand.
GCCCAACTTCTAAAGGCCATAACTTTTGATCTGGGAAGCCAATTGAGCCCTTTTTTCCAAACTGAAGATCTCAAAGAGATTCATGTCACCATAACAAGCTTGGTGCATCTCAGACCAGATTTGACATTTTTTCAAGGCCAAAATCAACCTCTAGAGCCCTGAAAATTGCACTTTTGTGTCATGTAGCCCAAAAATTGCATTTTTTGGTTTTTAAGACTGCAATGTTGTTACGTCCCCTTTTTGGAATAAGACACATGGAGAAGATCTCTAGCCTATCCTCATTTCCTATAGGATAAAGGATAAAGCAAGGGAAATAGTTAATAATATTATTTTAAGTTGGGCCTAGTAATTTCTAATTTAAAGGAAACTTAATAATATTATTGTACTTAAAATAAAAAGTGTTTTCAAAGATTAATATTGAAAAAGCATTTTTAAATACCCTTGGAGATAAATTTTATTCATGGGCCCAATTTGGGAAGCTACTTCACAGAGGCACTTGGATTCACTGAGCATCATCTTGTCTTTATTTTGTGTTGGCGTTTAAATTCGCACCTCTAGAATGTGGATTTGAAAACGGACAGCTATGCACAAATAAACTGCTCTTCAAATTAGGAGGGGAAGCTCCCTCTTGCTGATGGTGTTTGAAAGAAAGTAAACTAAAACTAAGTTGCCTATCTTTTTGATCAGCTTAGAGCACAAGGTTTTTTAAACACAAGCGCCCATAGGTTGAGATTTTTCGATAGAGGTTTAACTTCGATGGCAAAACTAAAGGCGTTCCTAACCTCTCAAGTAATATATGAAGCGAGAGAGAGAGTTAAATTAACAAGGTGGGTCTCGACAAAAATACTTCAATAATCACGTCTTTCAGCGAACACCTACACCTTAAGCTGCCAAGCTGAAATAAAGATCATAAAAGCAGAGGAACATGAATGCGAATAGAGATTTTGGACCACCGTAAAGAGGCTGCTGATTTTTTATTACTCAAAATCTCTGAAACAAAGCTCACTTCTAACATGCCTTGAACAAGAAATTGCAGCTAAGGAGGCTTGCAAACTTATTCTTAACACAATAGAAAACAGCAATCACACTAACTCCTTGTTGGCTAAAGAGGCTCAACAGTTTGCTTATCACAACACAAATGAACAATACTTGAGCAACAAATAGAAGGCACAATAGGCTCAGCATTTTGTTCTCACTAGCACGGTTAAAAAAACTAAATGAGCAAAGGCTCTTATTAATAGAGAAGCAGAGGAGTAGGGAACCCTAAAATCTCCTTGCTTTCACAATCTAGGGCTTGCTCAGCAAGCAAGCTTTATTACTAAATCTAGAAAGGTAAAACCCTAGAAAGCAGAAAAAGCGGGAAACGCCAACTATTACATCTTATCTTCTTTCTATACTCAAAGAATGGATAAGGATTATTCCAAGAATAGAAAGAAAGCGGGAAAGAAAGCTTCTAAAAGAAAGCTGCTTTAAAGCTCAATCACATCCGCTAGGAAGTTAGAGATTGTGTCTTGGTTCGGTGCATCTATGCCATCAACAGCAAAGCACCGCTTTTCAAGAATATCTTCAGCATCTGCAATAGATCTCAGGAAATCTTAGACCTCATTGGCCGCTTTATTGAACTTTGCTGACATCACTGAAATATGGCCTATCCTTCCGCCAACTGGACTACAACTATGAACAACACTCTGGAACTGATTTTGCACCTCCTCAAGCCCGAAGTAAGAACCGTCTTCAAGACTGTATTGAGAAGGGATCTCTATGACGAATTCGCTGATGAAAAGAAGAGCTTCTACCACCCTTTGTCTGTAGACGATGAATTCTTCAGATATCCTTTCATAGGTTTTAACTTTGAAAACGTGACGCTCCCTCCAGGCAAGGATTTGTTTCTTGTCTTTTCTGGAAACTGCTGAACTGTAAGCCGTGTTTAAATCAGCAATGATAATCTCATGTCTCGGTTTTACTTCAGCCAATGTCTGTTCAAATCCTTGGATACCTTGACGTAGCTTATGAGTGCCTTCCCTTAACTGGAACATCTGTGCCAAGATCTCCCTTCCTCTGACAATGAAGCTCTCGATCCACTCCTGAGTCTCTTTCCCACATATGACCAGCTGTCTTAACTGATGGTGATCAGCTGGTGTCTCCAAGACCTGGGGCAGCAACTGGGTTGCTTGCGAAGAACCACGAACAAGGTTAGAAATGAAAAGTCTGAGCTGCTGATTTTCAGCCTTGAGGGCTGCCTTGTCTTCTCCATCTTTAAGCACTCTTTCTTGAAGGTTTTCGGATACAACTTTGAAGAGACTTGTTGATGTGATTTTTGTGACCTCACCAACCAGGTAGAACAAAGTTTCCAAATGGATACCCTATTCTCTCTTGAACAAAGTATTCGGCGTGTTAAGATTGCGAGTGAGATCACGCCTTCAACTCCAAGGTTCTTTAAATGCGAATAGGCTCAGTTTGGTTGATGTGTATATGCTGTGTACTCACGAGGGGACTTACGTAGTTGTTCAAAATGAGTGTAGTAACGACCAATTTGTGCTTTTGAAGGGGATTTTGCGCGAATGATTTGGCTTTAGCGTACAAGTTTCCTAAGACTAACCAAGATTATGCGGAATTGAATGGTTGCAGAGATTTCTAAAATCTAACTTCTAATCTAAATGCAAATGGGTGTTACGCTCAACCTAAATGAATTTCGACAAACATTGTTTAGCCTCCTGTTGGACAGCATCAACAAAGTAAGTGCAATCTTCAAAGGATGAAAATGATGTTCAAATCACGATTCAATAGAGCAACTACCATCACAACGATGCATAACTACCTATGAACCTTGATCGAAGTTAAGAATAAAAAGTCCAGTTGACCACACAAGACGTGCTTACCATCAGAAGAACGTTAGTGGTATGGATAAAAGAAATTCACTTATATCAAGCATAAACATCCATGTCTAACTACAAGCATGAAATTAAGTTCCTAATTGAAGTCAAAGGAATAAGAAACCTCACAAACTATTCCAAACAAAGTTGAAATCCACCATCAATGAAAAGCTTTATTAAGAATAATCCTTTGTGACAATCTCTTACAAAATTCTCAAAGGGAGAATTCCCCTTCTTCTTCAACAATGCAAATGAGAAACTACTCTAACTTAAAAGCTTCTACTCTCTATTCTGCTTCAACAATATCTCTCTATTCTCTGATTCTATGACTACTAGAGTACAAATGAGGGGGACTCCCCCTTATATAGCTGGCCTGTTTGAATCGACGGCCCAGATCAAATTACAATGGAGGGCTCAAATTGAGCCACCTCAGCCCTAGACGAGTTTGCCCTAAAAACCGCCAGAAGGTGGAGGAGTGGCATCATAAATGCTCCTAAAAATAGCAGATTCCTCCTTTGACCAGTATGAGCAATTAATTCCCACTAACCTTCTAGAAGATTCTCGTCCATGACCCGGATTCCTTTGCTCTTCTCTCTGACCGCGTATGCTATGAATCGCGCCAGCACTGCGTCTACCTCTTCTTCAGAAATTGATGGAGTGAGATTCAGCTGATACTCCAAGATGGCGACCATTTGTTCATGCTTCTCGCAAGATTTTCCCCAAGTCTCGATGGAATCCTGCGTGCTCTGAATGATTGTTGAAAACGTGGAGATGTTTTCAAAATCCAACTGGGAAAATGTCCTCATCTCTGAAAAGAATGGCTGCAATCTTGCCCTTAGTCCTTCTGCATCTACCTCCTCATTAGTGAGCCTTCTTGCGAATACTGACTCTAAAGTGTTGAGAATACTCTCACGAATATTCCTCGTGGCCTTTTTGATCCTGGAGGACTCCATTGCCGCCGTGTCAAAGAAACTCTTTCCTGTGAACGCTGTTGAATGCCATCCACGGAAGTCATATCTATCACCCGCTTGAATTACCCCTTCATCCACCAGAGTTTGCGTGGGAACACGCATCAAAACAGCAAGACGTGGGATAGTATTGTCTTGAAAGATGTGGGTATCTCCCCAAGCCTGCTCAACATTATCCAAACGTGAAAGAATACCGGAAGCATTTTGGAATGCTGAGACGAGATCCGCCATGAACTTTTCTGCCTCAGCACGGACACCATTCACCCACTTATCTCCTTCTCGCACAGCCCTCTTCACTTCTTCCAAGCCGCTGATCGGCTCACGTGGCACCTCTGGTGGAAGCTCTGCTGCTGGATTACCTTGAGCAACAGGATGTGCGAGATTTTGCACATACTCAACCAACGCTCTGTGCTCTTTCTTCAACCTTTTATACTTCTTTCTTTACCAGCCTATCTTTTAATGCCTGAAATGAACTTTCAGCTTCTTCCACCACCTGCGCTCCTGAAGGGCGTCCCAACTCAATTGTGGTGATTGTGTACTTCTCCGGCATTGCATCACTCAAATCGTGATCTTCTCTTGGGGCAGCGATATGAAGGCTATGGGAACCTGCCTCATTTGTTTCCATCCTTGTATATTTTCTCGCCCTCTTCCGCTTTGGCGACTTGCTTGTTCTATTCAAGAGTTCTTCCATTTCAATCGCTAGGTTGGCGTCATCATCCTGGTCCCTTCTAATCGCCTGTGAAAGCCAATTTCGCTGAATATCATAAACAATCAGAGGCTGCTCCTCAGTTGCTTCCACTTCTCGAACTTCTTCTCGAGCAGTATTTGTTGGAGGCTCAATTATCTCGACCTCTTGATCACTTCCCTCATGCGTCCCAGCATCTTCTTCTCCGAAGGAAAAGTCGAAGTGGGTGTCCATATCTGTTTCTTCCCCTTCATCTCGCTTATCGGCACCTTCAGGATCATTCACACTCTGGGTATCTACTTCTTTTGGCATAGGCTGGTTGACTTCTCCAACTTCCGATTCTTCATTTCTCGGAGCTCTCTGACTAGCAAACAACGAAACTTCACGCCTATTGGAGGCATGAGATACCAGCTGAGTGGAC
>VDFB02109375.1:0-22258 GCA_007258455.2 Sequoia sempervirens
CTTGAGACTTTGACAATTGAGTTTTCTCTTTGTAACCTGCTAGACTTGTTTCTAACTGTTTCACCAAAGGTTGAGGTTGATGATGATTTATTATGAGTGATGTTTATTTCAGGTGAAAGCGAGATGGGGATGGATGGATTTTTTTTTCAAATATTTGGATGTTTTTTATGTTTTTGAATGTTTTAAGGCTGTTTTTGGTATTTTCAAGATGTTTTACAAATGTTTTGATTTTCAAATTTTCTAATGTTTTGGGGTTTTATGAGATTTTATCCAAGAGACTAACCTAAAGACCTATTCTAGGGGCCTCAGGGGCTGATCAAAGATTATACTTTCCTATGTTATACACGCAGAGACCACGTAGTTCAACTAAAAAAGACTCGTTTATTGATGAGATATGAACAAATGGATTGTCAGTTTATTATGATGGACTCCTAAAGGACTGACCTAAGTGTCTCGAGGGATGATCAAAGATCAACCTTGCCTACGTTCAGAGCTCAGAGACCTATAGTTCAACAAGACGACTCTATTTTTGACATTTTTGGTTGAATTTTTGACCTATTTTTGGATTTTGATATGTTTTGGATTTTTGATTTTATGATTTTTTTTGATTTTTTGATGTTTTTGGATTTTTGGATTTTTTTATGTTTTTAGATTTTTTTATTTTAGGGAAGGCTTCATGAATATACATGAATCCAAACAAATGAGAACATGCCCCCAATCTGATGCAATATAATACTTTGATATAGGTAGGGCAAACTAACCTTGTGAATGGGCCGAGTAGTACTAGGAGGGATCATGACACGAACATAGGACCAAGCTATGATGCAGACATGGACGAGTGATCAATGGAGATATGGAATGTGATGGATGATGGATACCTGATGGATGGAAGTGTTATGGATGGATGAACTGTAGAGATTGTGGTGGATGGTAAGTGCTTATTTACATAAGTCGCTTGTTTGCCAAGTTTTCACGAAGGTACTTTCCCAAAGCACCACCGAAGTGGTTTTCACTAGAGGATGATTTTTTTCTCTTTATTGTTTTTAACCCTTTTTCTGATTTTTTTGGATTTTTTTGTTTTTTTGATTTTTTTGTTGTCACCAAGATGCTGTTTGTGGTTTCTTAGGTGACATTTTCAAGACATTTTCTCAGTTTTTTGTATTTTTGGTTTTATACCTTGAAAAATTAGGCATAAATTTTTTTGAGATGAGAACTGTTAATAGGTCCCTGGAAAGGTTCCCCTTCTCATGTTGATAACTTATATTCCCCCGACTTGTAGCTTGTTGTAATGACGAAGGGTCCCAACCAATTGGGTTTAAACTTTCCCTTGTTGTCTGGATTGGAGATAGTTTTTTAATTTTCCTTTAGCACAAGCTCTCTGACTTGGAAATTCTAAATCATGATCTTCTTGTTGTAACTCTACTTGAGTCAGTTTTGGTAAATTTGAAAATGTTTTAAGGCATTCATGCACTGCTCATCCAGTGATTTTAGCTCATTCAGTCGTGACACCCAATATTCTTCATCTGTGATGAGATTCTACAATGATATTCTCAGGGATGGGAGGTCAATCTCGATAGGGAGTATGGATTCTAATCCGTAGACTAGGGAGAATGGGGTGACACCTATTGGTGTGCAGATGCTAGTTCGGTAGGCCCATAAGGCAAGATTCAACTGCAAATGCTAGTCACGACCAACATCATTGACTATTTCTTGAGGATTTTCAAGATGGTCTTGTTGGTACCTTCTACTTGCCCATTTTCTTGGGGATAATATAGAGTGGAAAAGTGATCTCATATTTTGAATTTCTGGCATACGTCATGAACATCCTGATTACTGAAAGGTGCCCATTATCTGAGATAATGGCTTGAGGAACACTGTAGTAGCATATTAAGTAGTTTAGGATGAACTTGGATATCTTCTTTCTAGTAATGTAGGTCATGGGGATGACTTCCACCCACTTTGTGAAGTACTCAATGGAGGTGATGATTAGGTTATGTCCACTAGATGATGTGGGGGTAATTTTTCCAATGAGATCGAGCCCCCACTATGAAAAGGGCCATGGCGTAACAATCGGGCAGAGCTCCTGAGCTAGTGCATGAATGAGATCCCCATGCTGCTGACATTGCAAACACTTTTTTACATAGTCGTGTGCTTCCCTTTCCATTGTAGACCAATAGTACCCAGTCCTTAGTAGTTTCTTAGATAAGGTCATACCACTCAAATGTGAACCACAAATGTCGTTGTGTATCTCAGTAAAAGTAGTCAAAGCTTCCTTAGTGTTTAAATAATGTAATAGGGTTCCTTCAATGCTTCTACACTAAAGGGTATGTCCTAGGATAACAAAATGAGATGATTTTTTGACAAAGGCTCTCTTGAGGTTCGAGGTTATATCTACAGGGAGGAATCCTATTCTCAAGTAAGTGTATATATCATGATACTAGGGATCATTGGGACCAACAATTTTACACACAAATTCAAACTCTAGTACCTCGAATGCTGGTACGAGAAGCTCCTCTACAAGGAATTATTTCTTTGGGACGTTGCATGGGACATCAAGTAATGATCCAATGGTTGCCATAATGCCTGCTTCTCTATTATTTTCTCTTGGTAGCTACTCAAATGTGATATCAATGAAGAACTATGTGAGGTTTCCTACCAGTTTCTTGTAGGGAGTCAACTTGTCGTCCTTGGTTTGGTACTCACCATTTACCTAGTTGATTATGAGTTGTGACCCCCCATAGACTTTGAGTGCCATGATATTCCACTGCACTACAATTCTTAGCCCTATGACAAGGGCCGATTAGTCCACGATGTTATTTGTGCAAGGGAATGACAACTTGTATGATTTTGGTATGCAATCCCCTTGTGGGGTGATGAAGAAGATCCATGCTCCTAACCCATGTTGTGTGTAGGATCCATCAAACTACATTTTCCAGTGATCTACTACACTCAAATTAAAGATTGATTCATCATGGAACTCTGATATAAGTGGGTTTTCTGCATTAATGGGTGCTTCTGCTAGTTGATCTGATATTGCTTGTCCTTTGGTAGATTTGCGTTCGACATACTTGATGTCATGCTCTGTCAGGATCATAACCCATTTTTTTGGTCCCATGAGTGTTGCTTTGGACAATAGGTACTTGAGCGGGTCTATCTTTGCAATGAGCTTTATTTGATGTGCCAACATGTAATGTTTGAATTTTTGATCTGCGAACATGACTACCAGGAAATATTTCTCAACGGGTGTGTAGTTTAGCTCGTGTCCCACCATGGTCTTGCTGATGTAATAGATAGCTTTCTATTTACCATTTTCAACATGTTGTGCCAAGAGAGTGCTGAGAGTTGTTGCTATTGCTGATATGTATAGGATCAATGGTTTGTCGAGAATGGGTGGCATGAGGATTGGTGGCATGAGTAAGTACTCCTTGATCTTTTTGAAGGCCTGATCACATTTCTCATCCCATCTGTATACTACCCCATTGTGGAGTATATGAGGGTATGGGATTGCCTTGTCTACTAGTTGAGCTATGAATCTGTGGATGGACGAGAGTCTTCCTTGTAGACCCCTTAGCTGCTTCAATGTTTTCGGTGCTTCCATTTAGAGGATGGCCTTAAATTTAGTTGGATCTACATTGATTTGTCACATGGATATAATATACCCTAGGAGCTTTCCTAATTGTACCCTGAAGACACTTTTTTGGCTTTAGTCAAACCTTGTACTTTTCTAGTCTATCAAAGATGGAAAGTCTCAATGCTGCTATGTGATCACGATGTTTCTTTGACTTGGCCAATATGTCATCCACGTAATCCTCCACAGTATTATGGATCATATCATGAAATATTAGTGTCATGTTCCTTTGATAGGTTGCTCTTATATTCTTCAGCCCAAATGACACATATTCAAACAATATGTTCCCCATGGACAAGTGAATATAATTTTGTGTTGGTTTTCATTTGCTATCATGATCTGATTGTAGCCTGAGAATCCATCCATTAATGATAGCATCTCGTGTCCTGCTATCATATCCATAATCATGTCAATGTTTGAGAGAGGAAAGTCATGCTTGGGACATGCTTTGTTCAAATCTTTGAAATCGATGTAGATGTAGATGCCCCTAGTGGGATTTGAGAGAGGTACAAGATTTGAGACCCACTTTGAATAGTCAATCGGCCATATGAACCCTACATCTAGAAGCTTTTGTAATTCCATTTTGACCAACAATGCTATTTGAGGGTGCATCTTTATTAGCTCTTGACTCGCTGGCTTTGCTTTGGGATATATAGCTAGATGGTGGACCACGACATCTAGATCAATCCCAGGCATGTTAGCATAGGTCCATGTAAATTTGACCTTTCTTTCTCTTAGGAATGCAACTAGGAGTTCATGTTCTTCTGTTAAAAGAGACTATGCATATAATATAAGGTTATGTGTGGTGTTTCCTCTGATCCCAAGTTAATTGAATTACACCTTTCTACTAAGACCACATATTTCTCCTGATGAATGGAACTAAGAGGAAGATTGAATCCTTCATCCTCCGACACCTTAGAGACATTTTCACCATTGGATACATCCTTTATTTTTACTAGATATTATTCTCAATTTTTCACTTTTGTGACTAAAGGATTCAATCATTTCCCCATAATAAGCATGTGTGTCTAGTATGATATCAAACCTAGCCTTGTGATCTCTGCATGGTATAATATCACATAATCCCATGAATTCTGAGATCACCTCATCATTTTTTAATATGTCCAAAATTGGTGGTCCTCATTGGTCGTAATTGATGAATTGGGGATAGACTAAGTTTATCTCATGGGTTTGATTGTTTGACTCAAAAGACAGGGTACTAATCATGAGAAGACACGAATCCTCAAATAGCATAGGTAATTTTGTTATAGGATCTTCCTCATCACTACTACTACACACATCAATTGTGTTGAAGGTAAAGTTATCTATGACTCGACTTGTGGATACGGGTAATCAAAGAGCAGTTGTTGATAGATGAGGGGGAGTTTTGAATATTTTAATGGGGGCACCTCTGCCACGTATGGTTACCTTTGGAGGGGTACATTCAAGGCCAATATTTCTCATAAACTTCTCAGGAATGAGTGGTACTAGAAGACCATTGTCACTCTATCCAAGTTTCTTGTTTTTATCATAGCCCGCACCAAGCATCATTTGTAGTCCTTTGCTACTTTCATCCATAGGAAGATTAGGCATGGGCCCTTCATCTTAGTATATCAAGCTTGATATGTCTCTATCATCTACCACTTCTCGACTTAGGTCTCCCCAACTTTTGAATTTGGAGGGGTCTACTCTGTAGTTTTTGGATGATGTTTCAGCTGGCTGCAGTTTCCCGTGAGACCTAGGAGATTGAGGTAACTCTGCTACCATGAAAGCACCTTTCTTCATTTTATAATCCCCACAACCATTGTCTTGGATAACCTTGATTTTAGATATATCAGGAATGGCGGGTGTCCTTCTCTTAGAAGTGGATGGAACTACATATGGGGTTGAAGGGCCTTCATCATTATTTGGGACCTATGGGATTTTATAGTACTTTTCTTCTAGACTCTTATAGTAAGAAAAGCGCTCAAGATCCCCATGAATTGTGACCTCTTGGTTTTGGTATTTGAATTTGACACATTGATGAAAAGTAGATGCAATTGCTTGCATCCCATGCATCCATGGACGCCCTAGGAGAATGTTATAAGGAAAATCAAGGAAAAGGACCTCGCATGTGGTTTCCATGATGGCTAGACCTACTTGAATAGGGAGCTGAATAGTGCCCTGAGACACTCTTTCCTAATCATCATATGTTCTAATTTTTATGCATTTACCCTTTTCAATTGAGTCCTCACAAAGTCCTAGATTCTTTATCAGTTTGAGAGAATAGATATTTAGACCTACACCCCCATCCACCAAGACCCTTTTGAATTTGTTCTTACGGACCAAGACCTCAAGGTGGAGTGCACGATTGTGAGATGGTTGGGTTGGGAAGTCCTGATAAAAAAATGTGAGGAGATTTGGGGTGGTAATATTTCTGACCATAGCTTGGAACTGGTCAACATTGAGATCTGTGGAGATGGTGGATGAAGCCAATGCTTCCTCAAGGATCTTTCTATGTGTGGGCGAAATCTTAAGTAAATCCATGATGGAGATTTGAGCGAGAATTCTTTTCAACTGGTCTAAGACATTATAACCATTGTGAATAGATTTAGGATTTGAAGTGGATGCCCTAGGATGCTATGATGATTGAGCAATGGTAACTTTTCCACTACATGTGGTGACTCCACAATCATCTTTGGCTCCCTTGATGTTAACAATAGTGGCCCATTCATCTAGGGATGCAACCACATGATCGTATACATGGTTTACATTGGCATTTTTTTGCTTTCCATGGTTGTTCCCTTTGTTATTATCTGAAAGTGGATTCGTGTATAGTTTTAGGTCTTGATTTCCAGCTGGTTGTTCAACATTTATGATCTTGTCATCGATGAGTTCTTGGATGATATTTTTTAGCCTCATACAACTTGTCATTGTGTGCCCCTTGATTTTATGAAAATTACATAGGTGGTTTTCATTGTACCATGGTGGTTTCACTTGAGGCTCTTGATAATTCTCATAAGTGGGAATTTTGATAAGATTCTCATTTACCAATTTCTTCATTATGGATTCAATTGACTCCCCAAGGGTTGTGTACTCTCACTTGGGGGGATATTTGTTTTGCGAAGGTGGTCCCCCTTGATTATTCAGATTGTTGGCTTGATTATTGGGTGGTTGTTGTGATACCACATTGGTTTGTGTGTTGTTTCAATTGTGGTTCTGCGGTTGATGGTATGATTGGGTGTATTGCTTTGGAGCACTGATTATGACCTTGGCATCCACCACACCATCATTAGTGAGATATTTTTTTTTGCCCATGTGTGAGGTTTTTCATTATAGCTAGTGGAAGGGTGGTTGTATTGATGTTCTAGATATGTGGGCATCCCCCCTTGTGTAATAAGGGATCATTCGATGTTGAGTGCTTTAGGGATCAAATGGTTGTACGTGGTGATACATTTCATCTTAAGATGGAATGCCAAGGTTTTCTCAATATTGGAAATGATGGTGCAAACTTGTTGTTCTTCTGGCATGGCCCACTTGCTCATTTGGCCTTGGGATCACCATTGTTGTAAGAATGAAGCAAATGTTTCCCCCTTACATTATTTAAGTGTAGATAGTTCCTCTAGATTAACATCCATGTCAATGTTGAATGCGTGGTTTTTTATGAATGCGTCTATAATCTCTTGGAACTTTTTTATGCCAGGAGAAAGGTGAGAGAATCACTCCATAGCAGGACCAGCCAAACTTTGAGGGAATAGCCACATCAAATATGTATCATCATAGGCGACCTCCATGCAATTTACTTAGAATTCCCTGATGTGATCTTTAGGGTTACCAAGCCCATGTATTTGTCAAATTTAGGGATTTCAAACCCCTTTGGGAATGGCACCATTGCAAGGCTCCTATCAAATGGATAGGGAAACAAATTGCTTGGTGTCTTTATTGTTTTCCTTGATTGGAGATCGAGCACTTGCTGTGAGAGAAATTTGATTTGTGTTGTCACGTTGTCTTGCAGATTAGGAGGTGGAGTGAATGTGTTTTGAAGTGGTCGAGGTGTTTGAGTGATGGGTGGCGTGTTGGGTATGTTGGTGGGAGTTTTTTGTAAGCTTTGTTGTGCGATCAAGGCTTGTTGATATGCATGCTTTTTCTATTGTGCCAACAACACTTGTTGTTGGTCTTGTTGTTGTTGTGCTAACAATGCTTGTTGGTCTTGTTGTTGCTATGCCAACAATGCTTGTTGTTGGAATAGTAATTGGGTGGCTTCTTGTTGTGCATGTTACTATTGCAGGGCTTGTTGATATGCTTGTTGTTGAGCAGCTTGTTGTTGTGCTTGTGCTTGTTGGGCCTGATATTGTGCTTGAGCTTGTTGGGAAATTTTTGTAGCTTGGGTCGCTTGTGTAGCTTGTGCCACTTGAGCTGCTTGCACAACTTGGGTAGCTTGGGTGGCTTTTTTTTGTTGCAGTAAAGCTTGATCTTGGGAAGCTTGATGTGCTTGTGCTTGTTGAGAAGCTACTTGTGCATCTTGTTGATTTTGACTTTTTTGAAGTTCCTTTTGGTAGGAATCTTGTTGTGTGGCTTACAATGTGATGCTATATTTGTTTGTTGTGTTTTATTTTGGAGGTGGTGGTGTTGGCAGATTTAGAATGGTTTTTGTTGTTGTGATGAGAGGTACCGTTGTATTGATGATATGGATTTGTGTAGTGGATGGTACGATTGATATGCTTGGTCCTTGGGAGCCCATGTTTTGAGATATTTGGGGGGTGGTAGATGATGTGTTGATTGCTTGTGTTGCTTGGATGGTTGCCACCCATTGTTGTGATATCAATGGCAAGATGGGAGGATTTGGTATGATGTTTTGATTTATGATTAGGGGGTTATTCTAATTTTGTTGATTGATGGTTGGTAAAGGGGGAAGGCCTAAACCAAGGGGTGGTGTGGATGTTAATGGAAAAGTCAAAAATGGAAAAAAAATGGGTGGTGTGTTCCCTTGAGGAAATGATGATGATGAGGGGTCAAAGATTCCCCCTTGTCTAAATATTCTACCTTCTCCTTGTGAAGTCATAGGGAGAGAGGTTTGTGTATTGAGAGGATATGTTGGTGTTGCGTGAAAAGAAGATGGTTCATTAGGATCATGAAAGGTAAGCGAAATGCATGGGTGTAGTGGATTCAATGGGACAGATTGACCCAAGATAGTGTACACATCCAAATCTTGGTTTTTCAAAAGGGGGTGTGTTTGTAGTGCATGAATCAATAAGCTCCCCTTGTTGACAATTGGTTGAGTTGGAGTAATGGATGATGTGATTTTTGGGATGAGTTGAGAGATTCTTTGGAATGAAGATGTTGTGAATGAAACTAGTGGCATAATCTCAAGAGGTTTCTCCACAAGAGTGCTCAAATCATATTCAGAAGGGAGTTTAGCCCCTTATTTTTCCAATTCAAGCATGTATTGGGAGGGATTGAGTCTCATCATGGTATTGAAAATTCTGTGATTTTTAGGATTTTGGACCATCTCAATGATTTCATCTTGTGTCATCCCCAAAAAATTATTGGTGATGTCTTACACTTTTCCTTCCTCTTGACTATTTTGTGATGATAGAGGAAGATTGATTAGGGGATTGCTTGATCCAATGGGATTCATTTCGAGAGCGGTTTGGCTCAAGTCACTCGAAGTTGATGTTTCTTTGTTGGTTTCCATGTTCTTCTTGTGTTGTGATCTAGTTTTGCACCATAAAATAGGGATCAATTTTCAAGAATGTGTGAGATGAACCTCTAATTCTTTAGATTGATCTAACTTTAGCCATAAAAATAGAAAATCTAGGATGATTAAGGATCAAGGTGTGATGATGAGATAAATGGAAGATTGATGGTGTGAATGATTGAACTCTTGAGAAATATTGAAGGATATACTAGACTTTGGGACTATGGATTTTTTATTTGATTTGGTTTGATTTGATTTGGTTTGGATAATGAAATCATAAAATCTAAGAGGTTAGATGTTGTCCTAGAGTAAACTTGTACACATGATGATAATTTGACTAAGTGTGTAAAGAAGAATTCATCTACACACATCTAGCCAAACAAGATGATTTTGGTTTGATTTGATTTTGGATCATGAACTTATAGACCCCAATATGTTGGATGTTATCAAGGGATAGACTTGTTCACAAGATTTGATAATTTGACTAAATATGTGGGGAAGGATGCATCTACACACATCTAATCAAACAAGATGATTTGGATTTGATCTAGAGGATTTTCCAAAATCCTAACATGAATGATTTTTTCAAGATTTCCAAGAGTTTTTGGTGACATTATTTTAATTTCATGCTTGAGGGATAGATGAAAAAGATTGGTTTTGATCCTAAGATGAACCTGAAAAGACTCTTGTTTACAAGACCTCGGTGTTGAAAAACATGCAATACTTCCTATGTGATATACTCAAACCTCTAAAAGAGACTTGGATTTTGACAATAGTAAAATGAATACAAATTTGGATTGTTCTTTGATGCACGTTTGTAAAAGTTGAAGGTCAATCTTTCTCTAAATTCGTAAAGAATAGAAAAAAAGTTTCTTGCGATATTTTTGACTAAGACCTTTGGACCTAGGTTATCAGATTTTGATCTTTCAAGAACTCATTTGGACGAGCTCATGTGTGGGTTTCAATTTTTTCGTACCTTTTCTTAATGAATTCCTTTTTACCACAAACACCCTCTTGATTAGATTTTCAAACTAGATGTCTAATGTCCTAACTTCTTCTCATCCCACAAAGTGTATAATGTGGAAATCAAGGAAATCAAGGAAAAAGTTTCCTATTGTTGACCTTAGTGAGAGAAAATTGTGATGAAAATTCAAATGCTTAGAATCCTCTAAGGATAGAATCCCTAGGGCAAGCAATAGCACTTGATTTTTGTCAAAGGTATTTGCTCCTCCTAAAGGGTTTGAAATTTGGTGTTCATGTTGAATGTTTGTTTTACAATGTTTTAGATCCAAGAAAAGTTTTTTTGATTCCAAAATGATGCACAACCCTAGGATAAAATAAGACAATATTTGTTGAGTTCCCACTTGTATAAATCTAGCTAAGCCTACTCTTAGTATATGATTAGATTCTTGACCACACTAGCTCCCCTCCACGACACACACTTCTTGGGTCAGCCAAGCATCAATACCCATGAAACTCCCATGGCATACTTCTCATCTCTACTAAGAGCTGTAAAAATGTGGGATGGCTTTAGAATGACCGTTCTTGCACCAACAAATAAATAAGGATTTGGCCTTCTAAACTAAAGATTCTAGAATAGACATTTCATTCGTTGGGGATCATCCATATGATAAGAGACAATTTATGTCCTTCTTGTCGAAACAATCCTCATGATACTTGAACTTTCCTCAAGTACCCACACTTATATACCAGTTGGAAGTCGCTTGGCTTTAGCGTGTTCCTGGTTGGGTCATTCGCTATGGTGATTATTTTTTCCCACCAGGAAGGCCCTCTAAGAATAAACAAAAGTGAGCAAAAACATCTGTAGTTTGATCAATCTCTGTTTAAAAACAAAGAGAGAACACAAGCAATATGCACCACTCACACTGACAAAATTTGTTCAATTTTAAGAACCCAAATGAAATGTGGAGGAAATCACTTATACAACTTAATATGGGTATGTGTAGGATCATGATGGGCCAAAAAGTGGCAATATGATGGGTATGTGGCTGATGACATTTTTTTTACCCAAAATTGATGAAACAAAAAGGGTTTTTAAAGGAGATTCTCAGCTTTCCACCAATATAAATTATGCTTTACTTTGAATTAAACAAGTAATTATTATTCATTTTCTATTTGAATTATTACTAAAGTCCTGATTGATAGGCTGATTGAAAAACATCTATAGCTTTCAAATGGTACAACATTTTTTGAATCCAAAACATGTGTCACATTCTATGTTTCACATACTATAGGATTAAAAAAGGAAAAATTTAATTTCATGAAGTTTTGACCAAGTTAAGGTGGTCAGACATACCAGTTTTTATATTTGTTAAAAGTTGTAATAAAAAATTCATAATTAATTATTTACCTAGGAAAAAATTACAAAAAAATATGCATCACATCGAGACATGATTCCTCTACTTATATCAAAAATGTTATAAAAAAATATTATCATTTTATTGTGGTTAGGGTGGTTAGACAGACACCTACTTCTTATTTTTTCCCTGAAATTTAAGTACTAGTGCATTGAAATTTTAAATTCTCACCAAATAGATTTTTTTTAAAAAAAACCTAGTAGTTTAGAAACTACATTCAATTTACTATAGATTTTATTCTTAGATATTTTTGAAATAATATAGATAAATTATTCAAATTTTTATGTCAAGTGGCCTAACTTTGATTTTTCTAAATTTTTTGCCACTTAAGGGCCTATTTTTTCCTTGATGATCCTGCACATACCCATATCACAAAAATCCTTTTGATTCTCAAGATCATCATGAGGTACGAGATAAGCACATACGTCTTTTAAATGATATTACCTTGGATAAGGGATTACAAAACATAAAAGACACATGTTCATTTTAATCCATCAAAAGAAAGAATGTGAGTTCTTTTTAAGTGCCAACTTTGAAGTGTGAGATTTGTTTGCTCAATTGTTAAGTCCAAAACAAAATCTAGTAAGTTGCCTAAGGTTCTTTTTAATCCCTTTGATTTGTTCTTTTTAGAGCCCAAACAAAAATTAGTGAGTCCTAAAAAGCATGAATATCACAAAGTCCTTAGAAAAGGGATTATAATTTCTCCCCAAAGTGTTTAAAAGCACTTGATATAATGAAATGATGATACCATAGAGAAGCCTTCGTCTTTGTTTCATCCTTTGAATTTTGATCAAGCCAACCTACAAAAAGGGTTAAAAATATAGAAATAGAAGCCAAAAATCAATTAATAGTCAAAAGCAACAAAAATGAAAAACCACATGTTGAAATTAATTTGAAAACTTCCTTTTACCCAACTCCAACAGTGTATTCTGTGATGGCAGCTGAGTTTAAAGAAGTCAACATCTCTATATAGCATCGATGAGACTAATAGTGGTGGATTGTGGAGAAACCAGTGAGTTAAAATGCGACGTTGTTTTGACCAACAATGGATTTTGAAGTTTGGATAGTTGGTCGATAGGAAATTGGTAGAGCGTCAGAGTTTGGAATTCAAATTTCTTGGCGGGAATGACTCAGCATCGTAATTTGGAGTTTTTTAGCATCGCTATATGGCCTTGCAAGACTACTAGCTGCATAGTTTATCTATCAACGATGTTGTTTTCCTGTAAACATAAAAGTTTCAAAAAATAATGGAATTTCTCAAAAATTTGTGTTAGATTCTTCAGGTTCTCTCTCCTAGTGCCGAAATGTGAAGGGTGATCCTAAACCTCCATAAACACAAAGAACAAACACACAATTAGTTCCATATGCAAGTTAGAAACAACATTCCCTATGAAATTCATTTGAAACATAAAAACAAAAAATAATATGAAGAACACAATAAAAAAAGCTATTAAATCCTATTTAAATGTTCAAATTTTTAATCCCATGGGGGAATTGGTGTCATTTTGACGTGGAAAATGACCCTTTCCTAATCCCTTGCAAGCTTGATGATGATTGATGAAGATTTGATGCTCCTTGGTGAAATTCTTTCATAACCAAGCTATGAAACTTGATGAAAACTAAGAAAATGGATGAACAATGGATGGAAATTTTTAAAATCTCAAGATAATGACTTTGCGTAAAGTTGTGGATCAAAAATACAAATGAGAGCCTCTTATTTATAGATGAGAAAGATGGAGGATGAGGAAAAATGGATGAATGTGGGATAAAAGACCAACTAGCAGCACAATGCCACTTGTCAACATGTGAGTGGACAAAGGTGGAGCACATTTGGATGAATGTGCATATTAATGCTATTAGGTGGACATTCAAAAAATGGAGAAGTGACAAGTTGGAGGGAGAGAAGAAATGAATTAAATGCCACTTGGCTCAATGCAAGGACATGTAAGAAACTTAAATGCCTTGTTGGATGTACAAACCCTTTTTGAGGGATTTTTCAAACTTGGAGAATATTCCCTTTTTGATGCCTTTTTGAATGAAAATAGAGATTTAATAAATCAATTAAATGTATTTTCATGTGCAAGTTGCAAAAGATAGAGGATTTGATGGATTAAGATTAACATTAATCAGGATTTGATTAATTGAGATGAAGTTTAGCTTATTTGACAATTTGATTGAATTTTGGATTAATTTAAATCAAAATAAGAGGAAAAGGATTATTGGATTTAATTAAATAAATTTTAATTTATTTAATTAAGGAGAGATGATGTTAGATTTAAATTAATTAAAGATTGATTTATTTAATTTAATGGAGATGAACTTAGAGGCTAATTAAATAAAATTGATTTATTTAATTATAGAGAAGAATATGATGATTTAATCAATTAAAGTTTATTATTTAATTGAAAAAGGACATTAGGATTGATTAAACAAAATGATTTATTTAATTAATAGGAGGTGATGATTTAATTAGATAAATTTGATTTATTTAATTAAGAGATGGAATGTAATGAATTTAATCAAACAATGGTTATTTAGTTAAATTATTAGAAAAGGAGATGATTCAAGATGAATTGGTGTTAGTAAAATTAGGATCGGGTGTATAGGATCAATCAATATTTTTACATGTCTATAGTTCACCATTTAATCAAGGGATATAGGATGGATGGTGGAGACTGAAAGAGGATAGGAGATCAATGGTTGAGGTAAAAGTGTTGACTAATGGAATTAAAAATTCCTTTTTAATATGCATGGGGAGGATAAAATGAATTTAATATTCCTTAGAAACCTTGGATGAATAAATGGAATTTAAAATTCCATTGGGAATGACATGGGGATTGTAAATGAACTTAAAAATTCCATGAGAGGACCTTGGGAAGAAAAAAAGGAATTTAAAATTCCTTGGGGAATGGGGAGAGTTGACCAAGTGGTTGATTAAACTAGCTAATCAATTATTAGAGGATAGTTAGGTGGCTAATGAAGATTAGGAGCCAACTTACAAAAGTTGGAGGATGTAACACATCCTAATCATGGATTAGACATGTGCACACCCATAATGATGGGATTAGGAGGTGGATTAGTATTAAGTGAAGATTATGGAGGATGGAAGATGAAGGGAATTAAATAAATTGTTTATTTATTTAATTCCTCGGAGGAAAGGAATAAAGGGTAAAGTATTTAATTATTTAACTAAATACTTTAGGGATTTAGAGTACTTTAAGGGGTATTAATTAAATAATAGTAATAATACTTAATTAATGCCAATGAGAGGATATTTAGATGAAAAAGGATAAATTTTACCAAACATAAGTGGCCAAATTTAGGTGTCTACATTTTTCCCCTCTTCAAGATGGTGTTATGAAGTAGCATCATTTCAAAGAAGATTAAAAGATAGCACCAAGAAGAAGATGGTTAGATTGGGAAAGATTATCCAGTCATGCAAAAATGGCTAGGAATAAAGATGATAGGAGTGAGGATGAAGATTAGGGATTGAGGATGCCCCCTTGAGAGGACATGTGGGTTCAAGAGAACACTGGCGTGCTCTTGAAATGGATGAGATGCTGAAAGGGTAGATGGGGAAGATTATTCAAAATGATGGATAAGAGAGGATGATAAGGAATAGGAGATGATGAGAGGCAAGCAAGCACAAATCGATTTAAGGATAAAGGTGATGTTTTCCCAGTCAAGCTACAAGCCAAAATGGGTTGATTATGGATGGGGTTTTGTTGATGATGGAATTATATATCCCAAAACAACACAAAATGATAGGGAATAATACATCTCGATGATGATGGTGAAAGTTTTGTTGATGAGGGAAGGATACATCCCAAAATAACACAAAAGGATAGGGAAGGATACATTCCAATGATGATGATAATGAGTGTTGTTGATTAGGGAAAGATACATCCCAAAACAACACAAAAGGATAGGGAAGGATACATCTTGATGATGATGACAATGATGATGATCTGATCAAGGCTTATAGCAAGGCTGGGAACAAGACCAAGGATGTGATTAGATACTTTTAACTAGATTGAATGGATGAGGGTTGGATTGATATGTGAGATGGTTGAAATGAATGAAAATGATGAAGGAAAAGATGCTTAGAATAACCAATCTATATTATCCTAATAAGATTGAAGAGATGATGATATGATGAAGATGAAGAAAAGATGATTAGAATAACCAATCTATATTCTCCTAAGAAGATTGAAGAGATGATGATATGATGAAGATGAAGATAGTGGAGGGATGAAAATGGATAGGATAGATATATGATGGAGAGTGATGAAGGGTAAATGGATAGTAACCAAACCAAGCAAGTTTATTGGTATGCATTATGTTGCCATGTCATGAGCACTTAATTTGATATATCATGAGATAATATGCACTATGGTATGAGGAACCAAGGTGACTTCATATCACATTCATGGGACTGACACAACAAACAAAAGGTTATTCCAACATCCCAAAGTCATGGGGGCTTTGGTAGGATCAATGTTGGAAACCCACAAACACAATGGATGTCCCAACGTAACACAAGTCCACAAGGATCTTGGTGGGTACTATGTAGGATAACCAAGAAGACAAAAAAAACAAAAGATCAAGATATGTCCCTATGTTTACTAGTCAAAGAACACATATGATGTATCAAGGCAACCCTAATGAGCTATGATATAAAGCTCAAATGATAAAGAAAACCCAAAAGCATCAAAAGATCAAAATAAATCTCAAATTTCCTTTGCCACAGGATCAAAAGGTGTAGGGGATTGATGTGGTCTAATGTAGAAAGGATGCATCCTATTAAGACAAAAGATGGGGACTAAGCTACATGATCAACATGATGCAGGATACCTGAAATTGATTGGACCTTTTGATACTATTGGATCTCATTTGTTAAGAACCAACTAGATAGGGAGATACTTGATGAAATGACACAAGATATGAGAGACAAGACACAATATTGACACACCCTAAAGACCTAGAGGCTTGGGGGTCGATCAAAGATTAGCCTTGCCTACGTGAAAGTGCAAAGCCCTCATAGTTTGAAAAAAGGATGATGACTAACCATGGATAAAATCCAAAAGAGGACAATGGAGACCATGATGGATGACAAAGACTAGATGAAAAAAATCCCCCTGGGAGGATCAAATGATTGACCTTGCATACATGAAAGTGTAGGGGCAATGTAGTTTGACTACAGGCCAAAGATAGACAATGCATAAAGGATGATGAGACAACCATGATAAGTGGATAGAATGATGAAGTTGATATTGTGAGATAGGATAGACATGGTGGATAGTATGGTGGTGATCATGTGTAGCTCAGGAATAGGATAGCTATCCAAATCATCAAAAGATGAATTGGGAGGATGACATGATGGAGAGATGAGTGGTGAGAAGTGATAGGATATTGGAAATATGTGTGAAAGAAGTTTGATTGATGGAGTTGAGATAGATGGAATTGGTTTTCATGGGGAGAATCCTATAGCTAGATACCAATGACAAGGGATGAGGATAGAGATGAATGGATAGGGAGATAAGGATGGGGAGATGGAAGAGATTTTTTGGATGCATATGAAGAAAAAGATGGGGAGATGGAAGGGATCATTTAGATGGATAGGAAGATAAGGATGGGGAGATGGAAGGGATTGTTTGGATGGGTAGCAAGGAAAACTTTAGTGGTGAATCTTCACCAATTGGTGAATTCCAGGAATCCACCAAGTCAAAATTGGAAAATTCTCCCTCCCAACAGGGTGTTCAAATCACCTGGATTTTATGAAGTATAGGTCCAATGCATGTCCATTCACCAATGAGTTTTTTTGAGGAATATTTAAGAAAAAAATTCACCATTTTCAAACTACGTGTTTCAATTGGACCAACTAATATTTTCACTTGGAATCTTGAAATCATTTTATAAAACACCTACGTATTCACCAATACTATTAAAACAACATTGTATCAGGACACATTTTAGCAATTAAAGTTTACAAATTATAGTTGCTTGTGAAGACCCATTTTTCCAATTAAAATTTATAAATAGTTTCTCACGAGGACCTATTTTTCCAATAACATTAACAAATAATTACATTTGAGGACACATTTCACATTGAAAATTATAATGTATCATTGTATAAGTAAGCAAGATTCGCCAAATATTTAATATACCATGTAAAAATCCCATGGAATTCACCAAATATGGAATCATGGATTGATATAAATACATTGAAAGTGTCATTTATTCTTAATTTCTTACACATTTTGTTCAATTCTAAGGTTCTACTTCTCATTCAGACCTAGAAGTTAGCGAACTATGAACTGCAAAGCTAAAAACATAGGCTTAAAAGGTGAGTGATCATTTCTTCATAGTGTTATTAGTTATAATAATATGTTTTCTTTATCTATTTTCCATTCTTGCTTCAACAAAGTGAACCTTAGAATCAAAATCTAAAGTTGCAAATTTTTTGAAACCTCCAACCCACTAAATAGAAAAGGTGAGTGATCATTTCTTCATAGTGTTATTAGTTATAATAATAAGTTTTCTTGATCTCTTTTCCATTCTTGCTTCAACAAAGTGAACCTTAGAACCAAAATTTGAAGTTTCGAAACCTCTGACCCATAGAGTAGAAAGATGACCAAGAAAGACATGCAACTCAACAAAGTGAACCATCAAAAAAGTCAGAGAATCAATAAGTTGTGAAAATTTAGAACTCCACAACAAGGTTATAAAACTTTGAGGGCTAGCGACTAAGGTTAGGAAAAGCCAAATTTTTATATTGTATTCCATGGTATTGAATTTGATATGTGATTTTGCATCTTTTTTAAAAAACACTTATCACACTACTTATAAATTCCTATTGCATTTCCATTCACACAATCTTTGATAAATAACTAAAAGAGGTATTATTAATTCATTCCTTGAACAAAAGCTAATAGTTCAACATCCATAACTTATAAGTTATAAGCTAACATAAGCTAATAGTTCAACATAAATAGCTTATAAAGGCATCTAGTGTCCACCCAACTTAAACAATAAAAGATTAAACTAACAAATCACCTAAATTATACTGAGAAATCCTTACACATCGATCACCATAAAATATTTATTCATAGATAAACATTCCACAACAATGAAACTAACCAAAAATCTATCAATCTCATGTAAATAGAAATAGAACTTTTGAAAGAAAGATAACAACTAAACCAATAACACTACACTTTGTAGAAATTTTATTCACAGATAATAACACCACAACAATATAGAAAAATTATATCATCTATCATCCTAATAATAGATATCACACTAGCAAACATTCAGTATAAATAGAATAAATTTCTACACCATAACTCAAAGATTATGCATGCATAAACTCCACCAATGTATTCTATATAAAAATAACAGATAATAGCCAAAATAACAAAGTTTTCCCTAATGAGTAAATCAAAGTTTTCTCAAAAGAGCCTAATAACATTAGTTGAACCAATATTTAAACATATACAATGTCTTTGGTAATGGTTTCTTGAAAGTAACTGTACTAAAAAATTAAAAGAAGTCATTAACTTAAAAGTGCCAACTTTAAAGAAAGTATATGAAAATGCTAAAAATAAACTATGCATCATTCATAGCCACTTCAACTTCATCAGCTTCCTGCTCCTTGTTCTCTCCTTGTCACAACAAATTCTTTTGCATCTTCATTTTGGCTTTATATTCCCTATACCTGGTAATGATTATAAAAATCTCCCTGTTGCCTGGTTTCAATGTGATCTAAAGCCCAGTTCTCCATTTTTTGAGTGCAACTTCAGACTTGTTCAATGTGTTAGGCTTCCTTTCTAATTCAGCTTTAAAATTTTTGAGATAAAGCTCCAACCTCCCAAGCTTTGAGAAAGATTATTTAGTCATCGTAGCAGGATTTGCTACTTCTCTGTTGAAGACTTCTCTAAAATTTGAGTAGATTTCTTTTGTGTCTAGAATTTTCTCATCAAAATCATCCATTATCCTTCACTTGTAGATCATGAAAGTTCCCATTGATTTATCCTAACATATCCAAATACTTCTCCAACACATCTATGATTTCCTTTACCAGGTCATCATATATGTTTAGTTTCTATTTAAGTGAATCAAGCCATGAAGGATCTAATTCCTTTGGATCACTAACAATATATTCATTTATCAACTTCAATAGATATCTAGAAATTAACTTTTTCATTTCTTCCAAAACTACAGACAGCTTGGTTTGATCATTTCTAACCTATTGCAGTTCTGCTATTAATCTTTTTCTTTTATCAACAATGTTAGTCTAGGAAATCACAGATATACTAATAAAAAATATAGCTTCCTGAGACAAATATTCAATCCACTCACTAGCAGCCTTGGAATAATTTAGATTTTTCTTAATCAATTGCATCACAAACTCATCAATAACTCTTTCTTGGGAACTAGAAGCCTCAGTATACACAAAGGGAGAAACAATGGAATAGATAAAGTTTTTGAAATCCAAAATTTGAGATTGCAATTTGACCCTTTCTTTCCTTTCTTCTTTTACCCACTTGGCTAAAGCATTGACTAAGTAACTGGCATGATATACATCACCTTCAAGTGTCTGGGGACCCATGTCAACAAGTATGATTTTATAATCATCCATGGTTATCTTATCATCATCTACATCTTTTAAAGGTTCTGGAATTTCTAACACCTGATTACCAAAGACAACATCATTTAGAATTCTTGACATTTTATGGGCTTTCTTGGGCCCTAAGGAAGATTGGAGTAATTTTGTCACTGTATCTACTCCAACCCCAACAAATGCCATAGGAGTGTATTTCATCTTCTTTTCTACTACTTTCCTCAACCATACTAGTTAATTTTCTATTACACTGGGGGCTTTATCACCTTGAACAACCTCTCTAGACTCACTAAAAATAATTGATATGTTTTCTACAAGAGGATATTGAGAATATTCTTCAGACAAGGGAAGGAAAGTACTATCTTGAACAATATGCTTAAATATGCTCTTTGAATTGTCTTACACAAGTTTTGTTTGGAAATTTTTCTTTTTAAGAGTAGGGGTGGATGGGTTGTCTTGTTGACATATTTATTTTGATTTAATTGATTTCTCTATCTTTTCACCATCACCCCTCGATTGTGAATTGGTGCCAGAAGACTTGATGACTATCCTTGTCGATGATGTACCTCCAGGGACTACTTGGCTAGAACCTTGCTCATTTTTCTGGGACTATTTTGGTTCATGAACAGAACCAACAACCCTACACCATTTTCCCTCCAACCAATCCTGAGTCCTTTTGAGTACTAGTTCAGCCCATTTACTCATATATAAAACTTCATCTTTATCCTAGTCAACTCTAGGATGTGATTTATTAGGCAAATTCTCGTATTCAGGATCAAGAACCATCAAATCTTTAGACACATTTTCAGGAATTTGGAAAGAGAGACCAAAACTTTGTATCTACTCAAGGGTTAACCTCATATGGTCCCTTCTAAAAACTTTATTTTCATCAGCATAATTTTCCTAGAAATCTTCGATGGAAGGTTGGTGTTGATATGAGTGAGAGGAATATATATTTTTTCTCACAAAGGCCTTGCTGTCAAAATTAGTTCTTACAAACAAGTACTGGAAATTATATTCTTTGAGAATCTGTTCAACATTCCTAGCCATCTAATTACTTTTGCAAGAGAAAGAATGAGTAATTAATGAGAAGGTATACCCTCACCTTGCCATATTCATGTATTTTATATTTACTATGGCCATTTGTCTACAAACCTCCAAAAATACTAGTAAATACTTAGGGTACTTAGGAAATTTAAGTGGAGCCTTCTCGTAACCTCCAATTCTCAAATAAGAAAAACTATCAAACTAGATATAAAAACTTCCAAACTTCAACACCAAAGATTTTGATTTATGGGAAAACACATTTCAGGGTTTCCATCCAACTTTCTCGTAGCTTCCATTAAAAAGGCATCATTAACAAGACAATATTCTCCCATCCCAAATTGCCTAGTAAATTACACATAAAACTTAGGCATAGGCATGCCAGGACTTGGTGGTACTTGTGGTTTTAACCCTGGCCAATAAGCTCTTTGACTAGCAATGATATATATCAAACAAGAACACAAATGAAAGGTAGCATTCTTATGAAAGTTAACTAATTTCTCATGCAAGTGAAAGGAAATTATATTGGACCAATTGATAAACACATTATCATCATAGATAACTAAAGTGAATTGACACATCTAGCCTTCAAATAATTCAACTTGTACATTCTCAATGATACAATGAAGTAAAGCAATAACATCAACAATTTCTACTTTAAAATGTGTCCTCTTAAGTTTATTGGGAAATTGAGACTTACCTTTCTTCTTTGATTTTAACCACCCTTTGGCCATAAAATTTTTACACCAGGTTTCATTAGTCTTGAAATTTGTTAGTTGTTACAATAGACATCTCCTTTATGGGTGCCTTCTTTGGAATTCCCAATGATTGATAAATTACCTCAAAATTTTTTTTAGCTATAATAGTTTCATTTGTGGCCTTGATTTCCTGGGTTTCAAGAATGTATC
>VDFB02109376.1:0-15584 GCA_007258455.2 Sequoia sempervirens
TCTAGCCAGTCTGTCTATTAGCTCAGGGTCTTCTAGAGAAGATGGTATTTCTTTATAACGGGGAAACCGAGAGGATTCAATATTTTCTTCAGGATTGAAATCAAGGAAAGGCTTATTTGAAGTAGTTGGGAAGTTTTTTGACATAGAAAAAGATCTTGACAAGCGAGGTGTAGAATAAGAAGTTGAGGGTCTTTCCGGCTGAACAAACAATGGTTGTTGATCAGAGAGACTCTGAAGGTCAATGCTTGCTAACCGTCTACTCTGGACTCTAGGTCTGTCAGAGAATAACCGAGTAGATGGTAATGGAAGATTTTGGAATGAAGGTTGAGACTTATGGATTTGCTGTTCAATAATAGGAAATCCTATATCAAATCCAGTTGCATCTATATGTCTTCCATGATTATCAACATTAGCATTGGCTTCAGTATAACTGACACCTGCTGGAAAACGTGAAGGAGGGAAAACAGTATTTAACAATCTATATACACAACGACCACCGACAGTTGCATAAACTGACTCAAGTTGTAAAACTATTCCCTTAACCTGTAATAATAAACAAAAAGCAGACTGTACATATTTGTCATTGAGATTAATGGTGAAGTTCGGACGGACTGACATTAAAGCATCACCACCATTTTCTTCATTAGTAGATTTTACTAATCTACCTCTAAACTGAGCTATCACAGCTTGATCCCAAATGGTACACCGAGTATCTATAAGAGTAGCGAAATATTCAGCTCCTATATCAAAGTTGAAATGTGGATGAAGGATTATATCAACTAATGAGAAGTGGACATGAAAATATCCTTTTTCCTTCCATCTTTTAATATCATCTGATAATAGGAAAGGTAAGTAAACTGGACATATTCCAACTCCAGAAACTCTAAGGTTAATTTCTGATTGCCTAACAGAATGCATTACTTTTGCCTTTATGCCCTTTTCAGGATATAAATCTGAGATCTTTACATCTGGAAACTTAAAATTACCTTTATCATCTATGAGTTCATCTTTATCTTGAAAATAGTTATGAATCACATTTGAAAGAGAGCTACTTGCATTCATTGAGCGCTGACTTGCCATAATGGAGGAATAGACTTACTTGGAAGCTTTAAATCCTTTCCCTGCTACAATTTCTGACTTACTGCTCACCCTTGGCGCCTGTCCTTCGGCTAAAGCGGGATTTACGGTCTTACTGCAGGTCCACAGGTACTCACGATAGCTCCAATACAGAATACTTAACTCCAGAAGACTTACAATGGGGTTTAACCAACTCAATGAGGCAAAGCTATTTTCAGAATGACGATTATAACTACAACAAAGATAGCAATGAACATTCCAGCTTTAAGGAACAAACTAAATCCAGACGAACAATGTGGATTTACCATTCTCTCCCGAGGATTTATGCCTTGAGCTTGAGATTCAAGAACGGCATTTTAGCCCAACTGAAGCTGCAGTACCAATTTCTTGCGGAATTACTTCCAGCAAGAGTGCAGGAAGCAAAATGATAGATACCAAATCCAGTACTGAAATTACAGGAGACCAAACCCGGAGAATAAGAATAAGCAAACTTTTGCATTGGAATTACTTCAGCTTAAAGTTACGGAAGCAAAAATGATAGATACCAAATCCGATCACACAAATAACACAGATGAGACAGAATAGAAATAACAAACTTTGCATTCAAAACTTGTTCCACTATGAAAACTCATTACAATATAATCAGATTCTGATCATCCAGATCGCATAAAGCGCAGGAGAGAGCATAAGTCTGATATCCTAGACTCTTCTAAGACTCATTCCAATCTCAAACTCGGTGTGTCGAGATAGGCGTCTCCGAGGTCCTTTTATAGCAAAAGACTGATCCCATCGAAGCGGAACTTTAACCTTCTCTTCATAATATTTTGAAATCCGCCAATAGAAGAGTGCCAACAAAAAGCATCTTATCCGTAGCACCGCCAAAGGGGTAAGTACGTGAACGGAGATAAGAACCAACCGACAAGAATTCCTGTAGCCATTATAAAAGGCGTGAACAAGGAATCTTCAACAACCGTGATTAGGACTCGTGTCACGTACACGATGACTTTACACCCAAAAGTCATTATGGGTTCTGCTTTTTTGTGGATAGGTAGCATCCTATCTGTCACATCTTAACGTGGGTGACTTCACGACATAGACAAGCCCATATGCTAGCTTCCAAAGGGAATAGGATCTAAAAGATCATCTGGTAGCTCTGTGCAAGCTTTTTCCCAATCTTCCTGAGTGGCATTGAAGGCGTAATCAATTTGTACCATGTAGTCATTTGAATAAGCAATATCCTTTTCTATCCTTGCTGCAAGTAAAGCTGGTCGAAGAGTGACTTCGCAGTTCTGGATTCTGACTTCAGCTTTCCAATTTTGTTCCAAAGGATAGTATTCGATCCTGGGAAAGTAATAACCATTATGAGGATAAGTTTGTAAGTAATCTGTAAGACCATCACAAATTGTATGGGTTAAACCAGGATGTAAGAGTTCAAAGAATTGTTCCATATCTTCATTGAACCTGCCACCAACTAAATCACCATAATCTTCAAAATTATCTTGGTGTAAAGAGATGCGAGTAATAAATCCAAATTTGATTAATTTTAATAGATTCATTTTACTCCTTTTAGACCAATTCATACCAAACAATCCTTTAATTCTGATATGAATCATTTGTCTTCCACACCAGTAGCTGATTGGGGCGAATTCCATCCCAATTTCTCTTTTGAAACCATCTTCCTCATCAGGATCTAGAATGACATGGTTAAATTGATATTCAATATGCCTTCTAAGATAAATTAACCACTTATTCAAAAAATAAGTTTCTAATAAGACAATGATAATGTCTTTAGGAAGTGAAGGGAGGATTTGAATATTCCCCTGGCCGAAATCTGCAATATACATGGCTGCTCCATTTGGTCGGTAGTATTCACACCCTTGAAATTCAAGGTCAGTATAAATAGAACATGCCATTTCTCTGGTAAGAGAATCTGCAAGAGGGTTGAGCTCACCTTTTATCCATTCGATATTAAAATCATATCCTTGGAACTCAAAATACCATCTAGCAATTCTACCTTGAGCAATGTCTTCATCTGGTTTCTTGGTTAGCAGATTTCTCATAGGCTGGCTGTCTGTGCGAACAGTGAAATGCACTGGTTTTAAGAATATCTTGAATTTCTTGATGCCATTTTTCACTGCTAAGATTTCTTTCTCATATATGTGGTATCTTGTCTGTGTGTCTGTGAATGTGCCAGATCTATATCCACATATATCCTTTTTTCCTGAACCTCTTTCCTGTATTAACACAGCTGACCAAGTTTTATCAGAAGCATCAGTGTATAAATATAATGGAAAATTATCAACTGGATTTTGAAGTGCTGGCAAATTTTGACATTTTTCTTTAATCCGTTGAATTGCTTCTGTTGCATTATCAGACCATTGTTCTGTGTTGTCTTTGAGATGATGCTGGATAATTCTCCTGTCTTCAGCTAATCCTTTGTAGAATGGTGAAAGATAATTAAGACAACCTAGAAATCTTTGAATCTGTTTCTTGTCAGTTAGAATATCTGGAAATTTTTGAATTCTGGCAAGAATATGTGGTTGCAACATTACCTTTCCATCCTGAAGATGCAATCCTAGAAAATCAATTTCAGGAGTACCAATTACCATTTTCTTTGCTGTTAAACAAATACCATGTTTTCTAATGGCTTGGTATAATGCATCTAGATGCTGCAAGTGGTCATCAGTAGAATCTGAGAATAATAATATATCATCTATATAAATAGCACAAAATTCTTTCAAATGCCTAAGTGCCTGATCCATTCTGCGCTGAAAATATGCTGGTGCAGTGCTAAGACCAAAAGGCATGACATTCCATTCATATAATCCTTGTGGGACTGAGAATGCTGTTTTATATCTGTCAGATTCTTTTACCTTGACCTGCCAAAAGCCTGATTTGCAATCAAACTTTGAGAATATCTTTTTATTTGCAGCTCTTCGGATTAACTCTGAACTGAAAGGAAATGGATAATTAAATGGAAGAATTATCTCATTTAATGGTCTGTAATTAATACACAATCTTTTCTTTCCCCTTATCTGTTCTGCCCTCTTATTTACTAAGAATGCTGGACAAGAAAATGAACTCTTACTTTCTCTGATAAAATTCCCTTGAAGAAGTTCCTGTAATTGTTCATCTATTTCTTTTGTTTCGGATGGGCTGAGTGAGTATGCTGGCTCATATGGGATTACTGATTTATGCTCAGGTCTTATCTGGATTTCACATTCTTCATGTTCTTGTGACCAGAATTGTAGAGGATTGAGACTACAACAATTTTCTTCAAATTGCTTAGTTATTTTCTCAAAGGGATTTGTTGTCTCCTTATTTTCTTTACTAGATTCTTGTCTCTTTCTTTTCTTAGCCTGGTCAAATCTATGATTTACTATTTTGAGTGTAGGGATTTCTATTTGACCATCTTCATGCTTTAAAGAGATCTTGTGCTTCCAAAATTGGAGAGGCTCATATTTAGTAAAAAATAAGAATCCTAGTAAAACATCATCCTCTAGGTCATTGTATTCAATGAAATCTGTAATAAATGTTTTTCCCATAATTTCTATATGCACATCCTGCGCATACCTGCCCATATGAATTCTTTGTCCATTTATTGCATAGCTTTGTGGTAGATCAGTTTTTTCTTTCCAGAAACATCTTTGGGATAATATATATACATATATATATATATATATGTATAATCTTATATGGATAATAATGGTGTAAATGAGGAAGGAAACCGCGGGAGATGAAGACTTTAGGGCTTAAAGCTGCCTAGTAACCCACGGTTAAGTTAACAGGTATGCATGGTTTCATGAAGGCTTAAGGGGTACGTGGTTAACTCATATGCATGGTTTGATGAAGGAATATGGGGCACATGGAAAACATTTTAATGTGATGAGCTTGATGGCAAAGGGACCACCTCGTAACGAACCCACGTGATATTTTGATGGGGAATTCCTGCATACAAACGTAACTTGAAATAGGTGAAATGATAATTGGAATAAGCATTTTTTCATTGAACACACCATTGTTTGGTAGGAAAATACAAATGTGAAAGTTAATCACAACAATTCAATGCATTCAATATACACATTGTAATGATTTTATAAGAGGCAATTTCCAGTGACATTTTCCCTATGAATTTTCATATGCTTTCACAACTTATCCTCTACAAAACTCAGGCATAGGTGGTCACTGCAAAATGAAATGACAGATTGTTTCCCACAAAAAATTCAAATTTGAAACTCACCCACCACAATTCAATTTACCCATTCGAATGGTTTTTTAAGAGGGAATTCTCATATACTAAGTCTCCACCTCTCTTCACCTGCAAGATTGCTTTTTTAACACACTATTTTTTTGGGCGTCGTTAATGTTTGAGTGCTATGATTTCTATTGACATTATTCTATGAACTAATCTCATGTTATTCTTTGCTGCACTAACAAGTTATTCAATTTTTACTGTCTGTGCAAGTTAACTGGAAAATCATGGCACCTGATAGAAGGACTACAAGGGTTGTAGGAAGATGAAAACGTGCAATTAGAGTAACTCGTGGGGTGCACTTCGTTGAAACACAACCTGATGAAGAAGTTCATGCAAATCCCAACCCACAAGATGTTCCTGACTCTGCAGATGAAGCCACCAACACAACAAAATCTGAACTTCCTGTTCAGCCAAATGTTCAACCTGCTGTGCAATTGCCCTCACCTGTACCCATTAGGCAGTGGACATATGCTGATATGGAAGGAGCAGTTAAGAGTGTTGAAGAAAACAACATGTCAATCAGGCAGCAACAATCAAGTGGGGTATGCCACCTAGCAGTTTGAGGGCATGGCTATTAGGACAAACCACCACAAAGAGGAGGGGTCCACGTATAATTTTAACCGAAGAGGAGGAGACTGAAGTTATCAAATGGTGCAAGGACATGGCAAGATTGGGCCATAGACTGCAAGTAAATCAAATGCAAGCCAATGTTTCCCATATAACAGCAAGTCGACCCAATCCTTTCACAAATGGGGTCCCCGGGAGGTCATGGTGGGCAGGATTTTGAAGAAGGCACCTAGATTTGACAATCAGAACAGCTGAAGGAGTGGACAGTGATAGAGCGATTATGGTCCGTTCTTCTGTCGTGCAAGCATTCTACGACAACCTCGAGAACCTGATCAAACTTAACCAGTATGGACCAGGTCGAATATGGAACTGTGATGAGACTGGTATTCAGGATGGAAGGAACTATGGCATGAGAGTTATTGCCAAATTGGGTACAAAATGTGTACCACATTTAGTTTCAAAAAGTAGAGAGTGGATCACAGTACTGGCTTGTGTAAGTGTAGCTGGGATAAGCATTCCCGAGTTCTACTTGTTTAAATCAAAGAGGCACATGTAGAACTATATCTTTAAATGCGAGGTTGGGGCATTGATGGCAGTCCAAGAACATGCGTGGATGACAAAGGAACTATTTCTCAAATGGTTAGACCATTTTGCAGCAAATATCCCCGGTGGGGTTTCACCGACAAATCGGGCCCTTCTCATTTTTGATGGTCATGGCAGCCACGTGGCTTTCAAGACCATTGAGCAATCACAAAAATTAGGAATAGACCTGCTAATGTTGCTTGCTCATACCAGTCACAAGCTGTAGCCATTGGATTTCAGCATTTTTGCTCCATTCAAAGCATATTTCAGAGAGGAAAGAACTATTTGACAGGCTGCAAACCCACATATTGATATTGGACATGAAGAGTTGGCAAGTCTTGCAAGCCAAGCTTTCAGAAAATCCTTGAAACCAAGTAACATTATCAGTGGGTTCCACAGAACATGAATATGGCCTCTTAATCGGTAAGCCCTTGACAACGACATGGGCCCAAGTCAGGGCTATGTTGTTGAAGATGATGTTGCAACTCCTACAACTGAAGATGAACCAGTCACAATGGAAACTGAAGACGATGTTATGGCAGCAGAGACATGCTTGCGTCTTCTTGGTTACAATGAGGATGTAATAGATGGTTTTGTGAGGGAATATGATGCAAGGGAAGTGGCAAGTGGTGTTGCAGTAGAATGCAATGGGGGTGATGAAGCTACAACACACATTCAACCAGAAATCCAACAATTTTTAGCAGATTTCCAACCAGAAGTTCAATCAACTATTGCACCCTCCACTAAAGATACATCCACTACATCAACAGGCCTGAGTTTTCCAACTCAAGTTAGCCAACCGGAATAGATGGATGAAGCAGCCACAAACCTTGGAGTGCAAATAAATCCAACTGAGGAAGAAGTCGGCCTCTCTATGCCTTCCCCACCACACGTTGATCTAGCTGAAGTAATACATTACTTCACTAATGCAAGGAATTGGCAAGAGCATAGTGATGGTCAAAGTGAAGATGACAATGCTATTAGTGAGGAAGAAGCTAACTTTGTGCCATACACCCCACATGATGGATCGCAAACAACAAGACCAATCAACAAATTCTTGAAACTTCCAGTGCAAAGGGTGCAAGGAACATCACAGAGAGGTTGTTCGGGAGTGCTTCGCCTTAGTAGGGGGTCCCAAGTACTAACATCTGACGCCTTCATTGAAGTGTTCAGCCAAAAAGTGGCAGAGAAGAAAAGGAAAGAGGAGTTGCAGCAACGTAAGAAGGAGCAGATGTTGCAGAGAAAGGCAGACCGTGAAGTAGAAGCAATTATAAAGGAAGCAGCAAGGGTTGAGAAGAAAGCAAGGAAAGCGATAGAAGATGAGCAGAAAATGATAAGAATGCAAGAGAAAGCCATTCAACAGGAATAGGCCAAGGCTGAACATCTACAAAAGGAAGCAGGAAAGAAAGAAAAACAAGCAGAGAAGAGAAAACGTAAGTCAACAGCGGGGGATCCTATACCCACCCATCATCCTATCCTGCTTGATATGATGAACATTTTGACACCAGCCTTTGCAGCCATCAACAATATGCAGGTTGGAAGTGGCTCACAACAAATGGGATTGACTGCTGATGCAAGCCAGGCATTACTTGCTCAAATAGAAACATGCCTTCAAGGAGGTATTAACCAAATATCACCTCCTCCAAGTGGACTTGACTCAGCTACTGGCGGATATATCACGCCGCCATCTTTTCCTAGAAATATGGACAGTTGATGATAATGATTATAACTGTGATATGATTATAAGATGTGATAATGCTGATGTAGTTATGTTTCAAGTATGTTTGAGCAATGTTTTTTCTCTCGCACCACTCAATCAATTATTGCAGTTTGAATCAAAATATAACTATGATATATTTATAAAATGTCCTAGTGTTGATGTTGTTTGTTATTGGAACCTCAAATTTGTATGCCTTCTATGTTTGATGATGGTTTCATCCTTCTATTTTCTGTGTTCTCACTAATTACACTATGTTTCACTCTTTGTCAATATAAAATAATCACAAAACTTTGTTACGTAAACCCATACACGTGGTTTGATGAAGGCATATGAAGACAATGATATACTCTTATCAATTATCAGTATCAAAAATTAATGGAACTACATGTTAATTATCAGATTAATTATATATATACACATACACACACACACACATATATAGCTATATATGTACATACATATATGCATAACCATATATATGTATGTACATATATACCTATCGATATATATATATATATATATATGTATATACATGCAGACATATAATTAATCTAATACTAACCAATCTCATAATTACTGTATACTATTGCTCATTTCATCTAACTTACAGCCATCTATATAAAAAACACATTTTTTCAGTATTACTAGGTCATTGCCAAAGTAAAGTCATAGACTTTACCTGTCATTAACGTTGAATGTCTTCTATTGATTGCGGATAAATCCTCGCATTCCTGCCATTAAGAGACCAATGCCAATAAATATATTCCTGGAATGAAATAAGCATCTAATAAGAAAAGTATTTATTTAAGAACATGTGTATACCAGAAAATGTAAACATATCAAGAAGCATTCAGAGCAAAATGTCCCTAAAGAGTTTGTTGTGTTAACAAACACAGCTTTATTGGTATGTTGATAATCCACATGCTTGTTTCACCTCTCCACACTCCTGCTTGCCTGCAAAATAATTGTAATAAACGGGGGTAGTACTCGGTACTCATAACATTCCCACATCAAATCATCCTTACAATATTGCATGCACAACAATAAGAGTTTTGATTGGAGCATTAAAATCCACAATGTTTTGATCCTTGGTATGAAGCTGAAAATAATAGTGTGTATTACATATGATGGCACCATATATGGTAGAGTGCAATAGAATGGACATATATATACATATATATGTATGTGTATACATGTATATCTATATGCATATACATGTACATCTATATAAATATACATATATTTAGTGACAACCGTTGCACGAATTTATTTGACAGTGTGTATTGTGCATAATACTTCGTGCCACGACTTTCAATAAATATATGTATATCTATATAAATATACATGTCTATGTATATACATATACATGTATACATATACATTCATACATACATATGCATATACATGTGTATATATATTTGTATATACATATACATGTACATGTATATGTAAATGTATATACAAATATGTAATCTAATTATTGAAACTCATAAAATAAGTGGAAAATAATGTATCGCTGAAAATAATGTAGACACTGAGTTCATAAATATAAAAGAGTATATTGAACAATGAAACAGACAACATAAATGTAAATCTGGTATACTGATAAATAAAAACATGAATTTACTTATTCTGAGTGTACCAACATGAATAAGCTTCCTTTTAAGAGGAATGTGCAGAAGTTGCCTTAGTAAGCTCTGAAGTCTGCAGAGGATATTCAGTGAAAGCAGGGGGAATTCGTAATGAAAATGACAGTGGGAATTCCCTCTTAAAAAATCATTCGAATGGGTAAATTGAAATGTGGTGGGTGAGTTTCAAATTTGAATTTTTTGTGGAAAACAATCTGTCATTTCATTTTGTAGTGACCATCTATGCCTAAGTTTTGTAGAGGATATGCTGTGAAAGCATATGCAAATTCGTAGTGAAAATGACACTGGAAATTGCCTCTTATAAAATCATTACAATGTGTATATTGAATGCATTGAATTGTGGTGATTGACTTTCACATTTGAATTTTCCTGCCAAACAATTGTGTGTTGAATGAAAAATTGCCTATTACCAATTATCATTTCACCTATTTCAAGTTACGTTTGTATGGGGGCCCCATCAAAATATCACGTGGATCCGTTAGGAGGTGGTCCCTTTACCATCAACCTCATCACATTAAAATGTTCTCCATGTGCCCCATATTCCTTCATCAAACCATGCATATGAGTTAACCACGTACCCCTTAAGCCTTCATCAAACCACACGTACATGTTAACTTAACTGCAGGTTGCTGAGAAACTTTAAGCCCTAAAGTGTTCATCTCCCGCGGTTTCCTTCCTCATTTACACCATTATTATCCATATAAGATTATACATATATATATACATATAATCTGATATATATATATATATATGTATGTATGTATATATACATATATATATATATATATATATATCAGATTACATATGTACAGTCTTATATAGATATAGGTATACCACCCATCAGATTATACATATTTTAGAATTCAATTCTCCAAATTGTTTCTATTATATGATTTAGATTTCATATACATGGCTATGAATACAATTATATGCATAAATTAAACCATTATGTGAAACTATTGAAAAGTAACATATAATGGTTTACTACACTTTTCACAGTTAAACCAAAATAAAAAATTACCCAAGTTTTAGAATTCAACAAGCAACCATCAGAATTCTGGATTTATACTTGTGGAAATTTATGAGAAAATTCATTTGTTATAGAGTCCTCACAGTTTGCATTGCTAGTTTCATCTATGTAAGGAAGAGATCTATTTTTATGGAAGCTTCTTTATTAGATAACAATGTAGTGGTCTAGAAAAACTAAAACAGTTTCAATGAAAATTATCTGGTTCATTTGATGAAGAAAAAGATCATTTGAAATTTTAACATGCTCCACTTCATTAGAAAACAATGGTATGTTAACATTATTTATTTCCCTCCTCTCATCTGGTGGATTACTCAAAGGAGGTATACCTAGTTTACATTAATTAGCGTTGATTAAGGCTAAATCTGAAAGCTTGGTGCACTGCTTAACCTGTTAAACTATTGGCAAGTGGCAGCATGAGTTTGTTCCAATATTTTATTTAATTTTCTCTCAAATATTTACCAATAATTTAAGATACAAATTTTTGGGAAACTGTGGACTGTTTTGTATAGATCTCAGATTCATTGCTGGTCCATCCAAAATGAAATTAGAAACAAATATTTGGATAAAGTGGACTGTTCTGATGTTGCAATGTAACTGTGTAAGTGATAAACAAGTAATATGATGTCTACCAATCAACCAAATTAGACCAGATTTAATCAAAACCCAAGTGAGTGCTACCAAAACCTCAAGCCATGAGGCGTAATGATTTCTCATCATTATCACTTATACAGTGGGACGGAGGAAGGATGGGAAAAACAATGCAATTAATGAAAGGGTCAAAAGGAGACATTGACATGGAGACCTATGCAAAGTTTGGGAAGGTAAACAGTTTGGAGAAGGGACAATCGAGCAGTCTAAGGATGGTTGAGAGCTTCCAGACTAGCGAGAGGGGATTTTAGAATAATGTCAACAGAAATCATAACGCTCAAACATTGACGACACCCAGAAAAACCACTGTTGAAAAAGCAATCTTGCAGGTGAAGAGAGGTGGAGACGTTTTTTGCAGCTCCATATAAATTAATTGGTAGCACTCACGTGGGTTTTGAATAAATGCTTAAATTTCATATAATAATTCACGAGGGTTCACTTGTCTACCAGTCGCTAGTCACATGTAAATACAAATGATTACAGTCAAACCCTTAATTGCATACAGAGAAATGAATTTGAAAAACCCAAAATGCACTCAAACACCATCGAACCCAACAAAATTCCACTGTTAAACAAGCAATCTTGCAGGTGAAGAGAGGTGGAGACATTTTATGCAGCTCCATATAAGATAAAATGAAAAAATATTTGAAGATTAAGTATCCTATTATATACCAAGTAAATTTCATGATGGTACTTGGTCAAAATTCCATCAGTGTCCTATTTAAATCACATTACATGTGATTACTTCATAGAATAATGTCAAAAAAAGGCATAGCAGTCAAAAAGTCGATGACGTAGATAGAATAATTCACGAGGGTTCATTTTTCTACCAGTCGATAGTCACATGTAAAAAAAAATGATTACATTCAAACCCTTCATGCCATACACAGAAATGATTTTAAAAGATGCCAAAATGCACTCAAACACTGTCCAACCCAACAAAATTCCACTATTAAACAAGCAATCTTGCAGGTGAAGAGAGGTGGAGACGTTACCTGCAGCCGAAGGAAGGTCGTCACCGTGGTCACTGAGCAAAATTATGTGGCGGGAGAGAGGAACCGTGGTCGCGACGAGGAACATTCTAGAAAGAAACTACGGGAGATGAAGACTTTAGGGCTTAAAGTTGCCCAGCAACCCGCAGTTAAGTTAACACGTATGTGTGGTTTGATGAAGGCTTAAGGGGTACGTGGTTAACTCATATGCATGGTTTGCTGAAGGAATATGGGGCACGTGGAGAACATTTTAATGTGATGAGGTTGATGGTAAAGGGGCCACCTCCTAATAGACCCATGTGATATTTTGATGGTCCCCCCATACAAACATGACTTGAAATAGGTGAAATGATAATTGGTTATAGGCAATTTTTAAGTTTTTTTTTGGATTTGTAATGAACGAGTATAGGCGAAATAGTGAAGATGTAGGGGACGGTGGTAAAAAAACACCCTTTTTGAGCACCTTTCGCTTTACAGGTTCCACAAGGCATGTTTTAAATACCCAAAAGCCAATTTTTTCTTTTCAAGGTCCTAACTCGCTTACGAAGAAGCCCATAAAAAAAATTGAAATTGGACCTATTTTGCACTTTGCATGAATGCGCAAAGTTAGCCCTGACGGGTACTGGTATGTTTCCCCTATGGAACTTCAATTTGAATAGATTATTAGTTTAATTATAGATATTAAAATTAAAGATATTGTATATTTAAATTTTCTATTTAATATTGTAATTTAAAACTAGCAATCACACTTATGTGTGCAATGGGTACGCCAAAGATTTGTAGAAGGATTAAGAGGGACAAATGTGGTATAGTAATGAGAATTTTAAAACATATAACTAAATGTATTTTGCATTTTGTATGCGAATTGAATGCATACTATTTGTTAATAAAAGGAAAATGATTTGTTTTACGCTGCCCACTTTAGCTTCATTCAAGAAAAGCGTATATATGTAGATCACATATAAAGTGATACTAAAAGTGGACTTCATGTTAAAACTATTTGAAGAGGCTAAAGAAACAATTGAAGAAGGAATTCCAGAGTAGCAACCCCTCTCTATGAGACTAGTGCCTAAGAGAAGAATTAGGTTATTCAAGTCAGATATAAGTTGATATGAAAAGTGGACTTCACATTCATACACTATAAATTGATATGAAAAGTGGACTTCACATTCATACACTATAAATATTTTTCATGAAATATTTGATGTATTGGATGGGGTTGTTTGCACGCATTACATGGAAAGGAGGATGTTGGGTAGGTTTCTAGCTTTGGTCGATCCAACTCCAGATGGTCCCTCCACCGTCTGAAGATTTGTGTTATTTGAAGTCTTCGGCATTGGATATATGGATTTTAGGGTACGAATTTCCCGAGACTGTAATGTTGTTCATGGGAAACTAGATACTCTTTCTATGCATTCCAAAAAAGGCTACTTTGCTTGAAGTGTTAAAAAACCTATCAAAAGCTTTTTGGTTTTGATGTGTTGTTTAATATTCAATATAAAGATTTGTCATGCTACTAAACTAACTCAAAACTAATGGCAAGAAAAGGATTTCAGAGATAAGCGCAACACATCAAAAGGATTTCAAAGATAAATGAATACCTTGTTTGCTGAAGAAATAAATAGGTGATACCCATGCTAACAACTACGACAACTATCAAGAACTTTGTCTTCAGCTAGTCTTCTAATTTCAATGGCGATCAGTTTTGCAATGAAAACCTCATGATAAAGGATATATAAGTATGAAAGAAATGCGGCAGTGAAAAAAGGAAGAAAAATATCTCATACAAACTTTGGTGGTGAGAGACACTTAATGCAGGTTACCTGAGATTGAAGGCAGTAGTTAATACCAGTCAATTTGTAGATAAGTCTCATGTCTTCTCCGGCGACATGAGTAGTTAAGAGCAATGGTGATGATCTTGATTGATCGTCTTGCACGCCCTCTTGCAGATTTTGCACCGTTGGTAGACAAAATTAGGTTGGTAAAGCTTAATGAGGGAACACCTTCAACATAATTAATATTGTTTTTAAGGGAAAATTCAAATTTAATATAATATAAATTGATCATTATTCTATGTAAGGAATAAAATGATATTGTTGTGTGAATTTATTTTATAAAATTCCTCACTTCTATGTTATTAAAATGTGTTACTATTTATGATGATATTTGACGACAAACTGAATCTAGAAGAACGACTATCCATAATGAAAGTATAAATATCAAATGTCATGGATTTAAGGTGAATGGCCTTAACTCACCTAGTAAAATTATATGTAGCAATGATAATAAATGTGTGCCCCTCCAATCATACTAAGTATAACCCCATGTAGAAAATGGCCAATGAGAGCTAAATAGATGAGAGTCAATCCATGATACTGTTTCCCTTTTTGGCCAAAGTAGGACATTGAAATCAACATTTTTCACCAAATTTTCACTTTATGAAACCTATAGCTATTAATCCATTAATAATTTGGAGATGATGTGATGTAGTGATTTTTGAGATTTTGTTTGTAGATAAATATTTTTAATTTTTTTTAATAATTTGTGAGCTTTTTTACGTAACTTTTAATAAAAATAATTATAGTTAACAATAATTTTAAAAAATGGCATTACTTCCATAAAGCATAAATTCATTTGGAGAAAGGATAAAATTAAAAAAAATTAGACATGGATTTGTAAAACCAATATCTAGTGCACATATTTTTTTCATAATTTTTTGTTTGCATAATTTTTTTAATAACTTTTTAAAGTGAGACTAACTATAATTTAAAAGATGGGTCAGATGCCTCTATAGAGGTGCTCTCAGAGCCTCCTGAGGATTTTGATCCAAAGCTCAAAAAGAAGGTGAAAAATTCTCAGCAATCCTCTAGGTCAAAAGGGTATCTTGCTAGTAGTGAGGAGGATGAGATCCCCGAAGTCTTTTCTAAAACTCAGGAGGTTAAGAAAGGTAAATTCTCAGCCCCTGCTATCAAGAAGTTGAAGGATAAGGGTGAGGACCTTTCTTCTGGTAAGAAGAAGACAACTGAGGTTGATGAAGCTTGTGAGGAGGTTGAGTCCCCTGTTT